>PVIH01014176.1:0-55027 GCA_004025045.1 Sigmodon hispidus | reverse complement strand
GGGGCCCAGAAGATGAACACCAGGTCCTCCTTCTTGCTCTCCTTGGTCTCATAGGTTGCATCATAGAGAGCATAGCGGCAGTCCTTGTCTGGCAGCATCTTGACAAAAGTGGTGTAGGGGTCGTCCACAGTCTGCCCCACATCTCCTACCAGGATCTCCTTGCCCTCCTCCAGGATGATGTTCTTCTTGTCCTCACTCACTGCCTTCTTGCGTTTCTTCACTTCTTCTGGCGTTGAAAACTTGTGCACCTTCATCTCATTGAACACTTTGATAACTCCGTCAGAGACAGCCACACCAGAGGCCATGTTTCCGGAAGCGAAAGGGAGACAGGGAGAGCTACTGAAGAAGTGAGCCGCCGCAGCTGCTGCCGGGATCCGACTCAGCATTTAACTTTCACAATAAGTATCCCAATCTTGGAAAGATGGGGGCAGGGATTGTTGGACATTTTTTCAAAGTAATTTATCTAATCAAAATAGAATAATTCTCACAGTATTTCTGTACCAAGTTATCAGCTTAAAAATGCAAACAAAACTGCTAGGTTTTGTATCTTATAATTTTGTATACTGTGTCGACTTTACAAAAGACTGAGAGGGGATCATAGGTAAGCATCAAGGAGGATTCAATAAAGACCTTTGTAAGACACATGATCCCAGTTACACAGTGGACTCCTGGGACTAGAAGAGTCTATCAAAAAATAAGAGATTAGCATTCTAGCTGAGGAATGTGTTCTCCTGTGTGGAGAAATATTTCATCATGTAACAGAATGTATGTGCTGGGTTTAACTTACCTTGACACAAGGAACAGATTCACTGGCAGGCATGAAAATATAAACAGTTTTGTTCTAGTCTTCACTGTCCTTCTCTATGGTCCTAGGCCACACCTCAGTGGCTTTGTAGCATGTCAACAACATATCTGTATTTCCCAACATACAGAAGAAAGTAAGTAATGATCTTGTCACTGTTTAAGCATGTTTTTGTTTTTCATTCAATGGGAAAACTGTGTGATAAGCAAAGGATTATATTCTATATTCAACACATAAAGGATGACATTTCAAAACTTTGTGATTTAATGGTCCAGTGACTTTGTCTTTTGCCTTACAATACTCTAGGAACTAGAAATATATTAAACTTTCGGAGTATATGACAAACAGACATTTGTGATTGTTACAAGTTTCATACAAGCTAGAGCATGTCCCATGTTTCATTCTAAAAAGCTAAATTCTGATTTTTTGCTTAACTGATAAAAGAGTAATAAACGTTTGAGAAGAAAAACTATTATTTCCAAATCTTCTCAGAATACTTATATTCACATCTGAAACAAACATCTTTAGATTCAAGCATTCCATTTGTAAGAATAAACAACTTTATTTTAATATGTAGTAAGAGTTTTTGACTTGGCCCAGACCCAAGATTCAGACCAGCAGTCCCAAATAATCACACAAGGTCTTATATTGATTACATACTGTTTGGCCTATGCCTCAGGCATACTGCTGGCCAACTCTTATACTTAAACTAACCCATGATTATCCAAGTAAATTAGTAAATTTTCTTAGAGCATTTTTGTCTTCTTTCCTCTGCATTTGCCTGGCATCTCTGCTCTGCTTTTTCTCTTCCCAGAGTTTTCTTAGTATGGTAGTCCCTTCCATACTTCCTGTCTGCCTTCTGGACAATCAGTGTTTTATTAAACCAGTAGGAAGGACAAATATTTATATTATATATATGTATATATATGTATTTATGACCTGTAAGATAAAAAGAGAAAAGAACAATATAAATAAAACATGTCAATAAATAGTAAGATAAAATTCAACCAATCAAACAAAGAAGGGTTCTGACACAACAATATCAAACAAGGAAATTCCAAAGATGAAGGTGAGTTCATTTTCTTTTTGCTGTCTACTGCTGGGCATGCAGCCTACCCTTAAGAGTAGTTGTTTCTTTCACATTGAGACCCCCTTGGAGGAAACTAAATTAATATTTTCAAATGGTTATTAATTGACAATTGCTTCTGGGTTAGGGAGGAATATAACTGTCCATGTCTTTCAGCTCAAGGATAACATGTGCTGCAGAGCCAGGTAGGTCTTATGAATGCTGCTTCCATTTCTGTGAGTTCTTTGGTCATGTATATTTAGAGGCCTTGTTTCCTTAGTGGCCTCCATTCCTCCAGGCTTTTCTATTCCCTCTAACTCCTCTTCCATGGGGTTACCCAAGCTCTGAAAATCTCAACTGTCGCGCGCACCCTTGCCAGCAAGGAAAGCGCAACACCCAGGATCTTCTTTCAGCAGTTTATTCGGGACCTTTACAATTGTTCTCTCTTTGTTCTTCTCTGTCTTCTCTTTCTCCTTCCCCAGGAAACCCCGCTCACTGACTAGAAACTCTCAGGGCATCCAGTCCCAATAAGCCATGTGGGTACAGCTCATAGGTCCACAAACGTAACAGCAAACCACGCCCAGGTTCAAGCCAAATAAGGAGTTGTTTATCAAAAGAGAGCACTCACCCACGGGGGTGGGGGTGGGGGTGGGGGTGGGGTGGGGTGGGGTGGGGGGAGTGGATGGAGGCCAAAAATCAGCACCATCTTTAGGGTGCAGCAGCAGGCAGGTCTCTACACTCAACATTCTTAAAAAGGAGAAAAAGCTTCTAATTAATTTTAGAACAAAGAAAAGCACCTGTAAACATTATATCATGCATCATATTCTCAGTAAAACTTATTAATCTATTCAGCCTAAGTAAGTACTTTTTAAAAAACCTTTTACTGCATGGCGAGTATCTAGAAAACATTAAGTGGCTTAAAAATATTATTAAAACTGACATATAAGTTGGTTGGTAGTGGCACATACCTTTAATTCCAGCACTAAGGAGACAGAGACAGGCAAATCTCTCAATTCAAAGCCAGCATGGTCCAGGGATACACAGAGACACAGACAAACCTTGTCTCATAAAATCTAAACACAAAACAACAACAAAAAAAGAAAAATAAAAAAAAAAAAACCCAACTACTCTAATAAAGAGGAAAGGTGGAGGTTACTTTGCCAGGGACCTGGGAACAGCTTCCTGAGGGCAGCACCGTTAGTGTCAATGCTGACAAAATGAGGATGTGGGCACAGAACTGGCAGACAACAGGCATGTGGAATTCACCAGCATGTTTTAAAAACAGCAAGGCATTTAGTGTATTTGTGGCAGATGTAGAATGCTGAGCACTTGGAGAGCTGAACAAGGACTAGAGAGGCAATTTGAAGTTTTATCTTAGAGAAATTTTTAGGTTAAGTAGAATAGATTATTTTTATCTGCTTCATAGGTTTAGCAAACCAGTGGAGAGCTTTAAGATGCAAAATGTGATTATATAAATCTTTTGAAACTATTCTATCAAAACATTTCTGAAAGGGTAACTGAGTTTCTCTCAAATCAATGTTCTGCCATCCCACCAACAGCTCTGTGTAGAATTGGCACCAAATCCTACCCATTTTGCTCATCAACTCTTTCAATTTTGTTTGCCTCTCTTCCTCATGTCTTTAGGTGAGCCATCCTTCATGGTTCTCAACTAATCTTTGGTAGCTCATAGGATACTGAACACCAGGCCTCTAGGTTTTCTCCTTTTACTAATGTGTTCCTTGTAGTAACAGGGTTTTAAAGTCACATCAAGGAACAAATGCTTCATTCAACCTGACTTAATAAGGGCCCATTATCTATAGTGATAAGTTGCTAATATAGTTGCACTTGTATGCACAAACTGTGGCACAGCACTGGTGTGAAGTACAGATCACTGTGTAATATGATGGTCAGCACAGAAAGAGACTCTAAATCAGCACTCTCATTGAACTCTTTACCTTGAAAAGTTTACAAACAGCATAGTTGGCTTCTTCCCCTCAGTAGGATAGAGAGCAGAAATAGCCCTAGGGGATACTGTCCTCATGGCATTTACCTATTTCAAGAAAGTAGTTGTAAATTAAACTGGATAATTTAAGTAACATTTGCAATTTGAAATACTTCATATAAAATTAAGATTTGTGGCTTCTGTTAAAAATGTAGGCAATCAATGAAGGATCAATAATTCAGGCTCCATGTAGAAGTAGAGAATATACTTTAGAAGGTACAAATGTTTTTCTTTCTGCATCTCAATTGACATCGGTCTTCTAGTACATCTGTGGGTTCAGTGAGACAACAGATAAAAAGAATGAGAATGGGTATGAAAAGATGCCTGAGATTGACTTTTGTCATCTAAATGAGAAAAGGTTTTCAAATAATTAAAATTCGAGCTTATGTTAGCAAAAGACTATTACTTGGATAATTGTGCTGGGTATAATGCCAATTTCCTAGGGAGGAAAGTAATCCTTACCTGAAGCTCTTTCTTCTTCCTCTACTACTCCATCACTCTTAGACTTAGAAGAGAACAGTCAGGATCTGGCAATAGAGAACAAATAATCCTAATTATAGAAATCCAAAGAAGTAAGTTAAGTTGGAAACAATAATCACTAGGAATCTTAAGAAAATCAATTCCTTGACAAGTAAAATAGAGCAAGAATTCCCAGTAAGATGTTAATAAGGAATGTAAATGAATCTTTTCAGATGTTTAAAATATTACAGCCTAGAGCTGTAGAGTACTTCAAAGGATCCTTCACAGGAGAAATAACCAATAACACAGCAGTGCTTGCCTTCTATCGTTTACTGATATTTACATTTAGTTAGCCTATCTAGCATCATGGAGAAAAAAGCAGGATAAAATTTTTCTTCCTGTATTTAAAGGAGCTGTGGTTGTTCCTCTTACTATTAAGAAATCTTATTTGCCTATAGGGTTGCCTATAAATTTATCCATTACCTAACTCTATTTTGCAAACATATGAGAGCTCAATATTGGATGACACAGAAGCCAGTCAGTCCACAGCATTATGTAGTGTACCTTTAATTAACATGTAACTTAGGGATGTATTTCCATAACATTTGCATTGTTTTGTCTATGAGTAACCCCTGGACAGTCTAAAATGGACCTGATATAGATAGGAAATAGAATATTAGACAGGATAGCCTTGAACATGTGAGGACATGGATGAAAGCAGAAAGGAGGTACAAGTTAAGCTCGAAAATGAGGATCCAGGCTCTTTAAAAAACACCTTTTTGCATTAAAATATTTTGGACATAACCATAGACATTGTTCTCAGAGGTAACAAATTTCATATTTTTTGACAAAAAACATTTATACTTAAATAAAATTTAATAAGCACTCCTCTTTATACAGAAATGTAAAGTAATTTTAGAAGGGCTTAATTTCTTATTAACTAAAATGGAGGCATAGTTTTATTTGAATTCCATTTATGTTCTCATGGCTGTAATGTAGATTGAAAATAATAATTTGAAAAGAAATATAGATAATTCTTTAAAGTTCGCATAGTTCACTTGAAGACCCATATCTTTATAGTGATTCAATGCAGTAGTTCACAAAACTATTTTTAAGTGAGCTAAAATATGTACTACTACAAAAGTAAAATGTTCTCATAGTCATCATTTATTTTTAGAGTTTGGATATGGTGGCATCCTCTCATCTTTCCCTAGGTGGGTCACAACTACAAATAATTAAAATTCGAGCTTATGTTAGCAAAAGACTATTACATAATAAGGAATACAAATATTCCTTAATTTAGAATTTAAGATTTTCACATTTATCAATCTGAATACATAAATTACTATGATCTAAAAAATTAAACTGCTTTATAGGATCAATGAGTCCTGTTGTAAAAAAAAAAAACATTGACACCATAGGATTCTAGGAATTTATTATAGTTATAATTTAGCTAGCATTTATGCATGTACACTTGCTTTAAAGAATTTGGAATTTTTGAAATGAATTATAAATTATTTACCATCCTTCTGGTTCATTAACCAGAAGACAGAATGTATTGTTACAAATCTGGCATTAGTGCATTTGAAAGCTAATATCAATGTCCTAATTCTTACCAACAAGTGGAAAATGACTCATGTTTCAAATTAGAGCTACATTAAAAATGCTCTATATCCTTGTGTACTGCTGTGCATTTTGTAAAATAATTTTTGAATCTACTCAATTGCTCTCTGTTGCCTTATATTGATATTGGAGAGTTGACCTCTTTGATGACACTGAAACACAGTGACAACATGGAAAGGGCATTTTCCACGTACCTTACAATCTTCTGGGATGTCTCATAACTTCTCTGGTTGGAGCTGGCAAAAAGGATTGCTGTTACTATTCTATTTTAGCTTTTCAGTAAGTGCCAACAACAAAATTATATTCCTTCCCTTTTATGGCCTTCTTCAAGGTCCTGGATTGCAGAGAAGGCCTTTGCAAGGCAGGAAACACTTAAGTCAGTGTGAAGCAGCTTATCTTTTAACCAGAGAATTTGCAGATCTGGTCTGTATGTATTTTGATTTTTTGCCACAAATTTGTTTGAAAATAGGGGTAAAGCATTCAATATCCCCATTTCTTTTGTTTTTGCTCTGAAATTACACGACATTGTTAGCAGCTTCAGAGAAGTCTCTTGGTTTTGTAGAGACAGGAAGAAGTGGGTCTGTGGGTATGAAATGAAAGAATAGGCAATCAACACTTCATGTTTGTGTTAAATGATTTGGGAACCAAAAGCTAAGTTATTTCTCTTTGTAAAAAAGCAAGGCATATTCGGCTTCTTCTAAAGACAGATATGAATAGTGCCATGGAAAACATGCCACTGCTTGGAAAAGTGCAAACATTTTTGTTTCTAAAGGCCATGGTAGCTTGCCATTAAAAACAGTTGCTGTTCCCAGATGTCTGTGGCTAATGCCAGACATTTTATTACAAATCAGGGCAGCATGACCTCACACATGTTTGCAAGCTTTCTTTTTCTTTTTTTTTTAAAGACATCTAAGTGATCTTTAAGATAAGTGTGGAGAGTATAGAGCCATGCCACTCATAACTATCAGAAAGACTCAGTTGAGACCTCTCTGTTTCTGATGTAATTGCCTCTGCAGCCCATCTGAAGATGACAAAGACAATCAACAAATGATGCGTTTTTATACAGGGTTATTAAATTCTACTCCCTTTCTTGAACAAATATATTGACATTATTTAGAAGTAATTAAAGAGTAAGAGGTAGATATAGGTAAAACAGTTAAAAGGGATAGCTGGTACCTGCCAAAAATACTGTTCACAGTAAAGATGTGTGGACTGTCATAGAAGCATCAAATTTCACAGTAAAAATGTGTGGACTGTCATAGAAGCATCAAATTCATTCTTTAATATCTAATATTGTAGATTATTGAAATCTAGATATTGTATTCTCTCCCATGAGGCTGTGTAGCATCATTCATTGTGTCTTACTGAAATAGCTATCTTTATTTACTTTTTTAACATAAAAAGTTAAGAAATACTGCATGTTTTGGGTCTGTATGTGTAGTATATCGTCAACAATGATGTTTAATTGTGACAATTATTCAATTATTTAATCTCTGATGTTCTAATGTAGCTAATATTTAGCAGCATCTCTGAGAAAGTAATGAACTAGGGTACCTCAATACCGCATAAGATTTCATGGTTTTGCTGTTTTTTTCTGTTTTTGTAACAAAGAAATGCATGATTTTAAGAATGGTGAGTGCTCTTTTACATCCCTCCTTCCTTTCCTCCTTCTCTTCCTTCCTTCTTTCTTTCTTTTTCAGGTTAGGAGAGACAGTCATGGAAAGCAAATACTGACTGCATTCTCACTGCAGCTGTGGATAAAGACCTAAGAGAGCAACTTGATCCCCAAACAATAAAACGCATTTGAATACCTTTACTTTTCTCTTTCAATGGCAAAAAAAAAAAAAAAAAAAAAAAAATCCCCACTTCTAGCAATTTACCTATGTGAATTTTATTTTAGATCAGGAACTTATTATTTTCTTCCTTAATATTTCATCATAAAGATGAAGGTAGAAACCATAACCCTAATACTAACCTAACATATATCTATCTATCTATCTATCTATCTATCTATCTATCTCTCTCTATATATATATATAGAGAGAGAGAGGGGAGAGAGAGAGAGAGAGAGAGAGAGAGAGAGAGAGAGAGAGAGAGAGAGAGAGAATGATTGCTACCTCTATAAAAATTAAATGGTATATCACTGGATATTATTTTGTAGTAGCAATCAACAGCTTGTAGTTGAAAACCCATCCCTAAGTCGTGACATGAGAGTACATTCTGGCCACTTTAAGCAATCCCTTTAGGACAAAGCCTTAGATTTACCTAGATCCTAAGTAAGTGGCTGTTTAGAAGCATCTGTTTGTAGCCAGGTCTTTTCTCATTAGTCCTGTTTTTCTAGCAATGGCAACTGAAATAGACACACATGGCACTTTCCCTAAGAGGATTATAAATACATAAAGGAAGGCATAGCTGCATGATGAAATATTATATAACCACTCAATGCCAGGTTGTTATTTTTTAATGTGAAAGGAAAAAGCACATCATATGATGTGAAGTAAAAAGAACATTTAGAAAACAATTTTAGACACAAAATTCACACACACACACATATATGATTACACATATATACACATAGCTTGTAGAATTTGGAAGGTTTATTTTTTCTAAATAAATGTCTATATATTTAATATCTCTTATAGTTAGCATATCTGTGTAAATAATTCTAAATATTAAAGCTAATTTTATAAAAACATGACCATTGGAGATTTAAACTTGAGTTTGGGGTGGTTTCAGATGGTTTGAACTTGGCTTTCCAGGAGCTTATTTTCTCTACGATATGGTCTAGCAAGTACTATATGAGGCGATAATGGGGCAAAAGGCATGTTTCCCTTCAGTAAAGATTAGAAGAGTTGCAAAACAGTGACCAGCAGAACCGGAAGCCATAGTACAGGAGGTATGATAAGGTAAATTTGAGAAACAAAGGGAGTGAGTGACAGGCAGAAAAATATTTCCCTAGTGGTCCTTGCTCATATGTTAGCTTTAAAAGAGGGAGAAGAAAAAGGCACCTGTGTGAAATGTGTAACATGGTGGGAATTATACCCAATATTTGCTTGTGTCTTTACCCATTGTGTTGTACAAGAATGTGTCAGCCACTTTGCTATGACATCCCTCATCCTGCTGTGTTAGCTGCAAACACAATGGCCTGAGCTAATAATGACCAATGGGATATTAGACCAGTTGGCTTCCAGAGCTTACACTTTGTGTTTCTCCACTTTTTCTAGAAAATTTTGAGGAAATAATGGAAGATACAATTTGACTTTTAGATTTTATCATGATAATGATTATAGTATTGACTATTAAGAAAAGGCAAAAGCATTATTTCTTTAAAGACAGAAAATTAGAACTAGGGAGAGGACTAATTTAGACTTTTTTTTATTATTGTTCTCAGTTTTTCAGCAGAAGAAAACCCACATATAAAACAAAACACAAATGGTCATTGGAACAAGCGCATCCTCCTCAACTCCTAACCCTGACCCTTGCCAGATTGTCACAATGGATAAAGCTAATATGTCTGAATCTTAGATCCCTCATCTGTGAAAAGGATTTCACGATGTTATCTTACAAGAGAGGACAAACGAGGAATGATTCAAAGCATCACTAGAATCTATCACACCACAATGGGCCTGCACTAAATAAATACTGCTTCCCCTTCTCTTTATTGCAGTCATGGGTATGCGATGTACTAAGTACCTTTTCCCAAGAACTTTTATCAGTGGCACTAGCATCCCATAGGAGGTGGCATTTACATATAGATTCTTAGGGGCAGAAAGTTACTTTAACGACCCCTCTTTTTTCTTTCTTTATTATTTTTATTTATTTATATTTATATTTACATATTTATTAGTTTGCATCATGCACCCCATCAAACTGAGTTATTAGGCCTCTCAGATTCATACCCACTCTTATGATGGGGAGATCACAAGATCTCCTTCTTTTCTTCTCTTGTTCTTTGTCTTTTGTTTTTTACTTTTGGAGATTTTTATTCCCCATTGCACAGTCCAACATCTCCATGACTTTCAGTTTTCCACTATATCAGATTTGCACTCAGAGAACCTCAATTGTATATGAAACGACTCAGTTTGAATGACTGGGAAGCAGAGAGACAAATGGGACTCATACTGATTAACATTGTCTAGTGTTACATTTATCTTTCTTCCTTTTCTTCTCAACATGCATTTGCCTATCATCTATCCATCCATCCATCATCCATCCATCATCTCTCTATCTATCTATCTATCTATCTATCTATCTATCTATCTATCTATCTATTACTTCATGTAGAGCATTCTCTGTCCTCTTCAGATTATGCTACTTTCTGGTATGGCACACTGACACTACTCACCTCGATTCCATTGTGTCTTTGGAAGTGCTGGCACCACTTATACACTAATTAGAAGTCCCTGGGCCTTAATGTCACATCACTGAATTAGAGACTTTGCTAAGGTATGCAACAATACTTATTTTATAGAATAGTTGCCAAAGCTGGGGCATCAGTAGATAAAACAGTCATACCTAGTCAATGGTAGGAAGTTTTTGACATTAGCAGTACACTAACTCACTGACTCCCAACATATGTTCTTCTGTTCCATGTGAAGCTATTATTATGACTTCTCTCTCCAAGGCAGTTTAGCTACTCTGTATAGTGTTAAATTAGTTCATTTATTCATCAGTCTCACCATGTGATATGTGAAGCAGATCTGTGTGACTCTCCTCCTCTTATTCCTTCCTTCCTTTCTTTTTTTTTTTTTTTCTTTTTATTGAGATAGAGTTTCCTTGTATAGCTCTGGCTGTCCTAGAACTCATTTTGTAGACCAGGCTAACCTTGAACTCAGAGATCCACCTGCCTTTTTCTCCTGAGTACTAGAGCTAAAGGTGTGTGACAACACTTCCTGGCTTAGTATAGCTTTCTTAAATCATGTCTGTAAGTCTTACAAGAAGGAGAAAAAAGTGCTTTTACCTTGGTTTTCTTTTTTTCTTTTTTCTTTTGGATAAAATTTAATATCTTCTTGGTGTTAGGAAGCATTGACTCATTTTATAGACTCCAATATTAAAGTCAAAACAAACAAACATAAAAACCCCCAAATGAAATGCTTCAAGTGACCGGGATTTAAACAGATGCACCTGACTTCCACAGACATAGTAGATGTTAGCAGCCATCTGTTTGGCTTGGAGGCCCGGATCTCTTTCAGCTTATAGAAACCAGCTCACACCTGAATTGCCACCCTTTCTAGTTCAGCTGTCAATGTGGCACAGATGGAGAAATAACTGTGAATCAAAAGACGAGAAAGAGCTATGTTGGTTTGAATTCATATTTGTATACATTGATTTGTTGTGCTTGGTATATAGTCTCATGTACAAACTTTGTTTTCCAAGTCAGTGAAGTTGTTCTGTCTGCTAATGTGAGTCACAGTTCCTGCAGGACATGAGAACTGGGAAACTAAGCTGTCCAGGTTGTCACAAGCTTCTTGTTGTCATTGATGGTGCTTCGGAGAATTTGTTGGCTGTTTTTTCTTCTCACACAATGTGACTAGTCCCTCCAATGGATTTTCTAATCTACGTAAATGTGGCTATTTCCTCCAAGGTCAATAATACTGTATAGTTTCTTTGCCTAAATTCATTTATCAGAAAAACGAGCTTCAACTTAGGAGCAGTTTGCAAAATAATTTTAAAATAGGAGTTACAAAAGGTAAATACAATAAAGGGTGAGTGCAATAAAATTACCATACAGATGTCAGATATGGAGAAGTTATTTCCCAAAGGACATTTATTCTTCAGCTCTCTCCTCCATAGACTACAGAAAGGCATATGGGTGTGTGTGTGTGTGTGTGTGTGTGTGTGTGTGTATTCTAGAGATATGAAAAATATCTTTGAGTATTGTTTACATTGTCATTAGCATGTATTTTATTCTTTAAACTTTAGGCAGAAATTCTGTAATCTGCATGTTACAAAAAAAAGTATTTTCATTCAACTACCACTTTTCACAGTAGGGCCACACCTTCAATATTGTCTGAACCATGATTGGTGTGGAAAGTAGAACACTTAAGTTTATTTTCTGTGTACTATCCTGTTAACACCTTGAACTCAGCATAGCACTGGACAGTTGTAGATTGTCTGTTACTGTTGCACCTTGGTTAAGGATTTGAGTAGTTTAAAGGACACTCTTCAAACCTGTAAACGATCTGGAGGAGGCTTAAGTTTATTTTCATAGACAATTGGTGAGAGATTATGGAATGAACAGCAACAAAAATAATGTTAGGAAGGACATCTGAGTGATAGTTTCAGCCAAGGAACTGTTAAATTTTAAAGCATGTTAATAGCATCATAAAACAATAGTAACTATTAAATACTGAGCAGTCTCATTACTAGCATCCAACTTACATGCTATATGAAGCAGCAACATGTCAGTTGTCAATTAGAGAGTACATAGAAATAATTCTTTATTGCTCTAATCTAACATTCTTCCTTCTCATCATAGAAATGATTGTACTTTCTGTTTGTTTTGCACGTGAGAAGTGAGAAGAGACACACACACACTACCAGGGCCACATGAGAGTTTATTTAAGAGAGTTGCCAGGTGAGTACAGGAACAGAGAAGCAGAAAAGAAAAGAAGAGACAGACTGCAACATGGTGTCTCCTTTTAAGGGAAAGGGTGAGCACAGAGTTACTTAGCCACACCTAGGGGTGTGTCTTCTGTACAAAGCGAATTCTGCTGGTGCCATGTTGGCTTCGTACATGGCGTGCCAGGAATCCTTACACTTTTGCCTTACATTAACTTCAGAGGTTAATCAATCCATTGATTTGATAGCTAGTAAAACACAGACATTTTTGTTTGCTATATTTAACCTTAAAAAGCCTTTCTCCAGGATCTTTTTTTTTTTTTGTATATTTTTTGTTAGTCCCAATATTATTGTGGAGTAGAATTTTCTTTTCCTAAAGCATTATCAGTGGTCGGGAATATTTTCACAATTTATTTGGAAATATACCCTAAAAAGTATAAGCTAACCAAAGGATGTCTTAATCTCTTGTGAGGAAGAATGAAATCAGGAGAGTAGTACACTCAGAGCTTTAGAATGATGCACTGCGTTTATTAACCTCTCTAATAATTAAACAACAAACGGAAGGGGAAGTTAATTCTAAAAATGTTTCCCAAGGCCAGAAGTCTGACCGATAAATCCAACACTTTTCTTAGTTGTTGGTTTAACTGTTTTATTTTCACTTATGTCACCGCAAAATTGATTTAGACAACTGCTTTTTAACATAACATACGGTTCCATTCATTTCCCCCCCACTGTTTAAAACATAAAGGTAAAAAACACAAGAAAAAGAAAAGACATCCAGAGTGACTTTCTTGGTTCCTGGCTTGCTACAGCTAGTCACTTAGTGTCCCCAACTCTGGTGGCTTCATGTCCTTTCCAAGGCACTTTAATTTCATTTTCCAGTTGAGTCAAAATTCAAGCATCACAGACTTTCTCACCTTCCAGGTACAATTTCCAGGCTTATCCAACCTTTAATTTCTGCTTTCAGCTTCTTGTTCCCAGTATCTACCTCAATCAGGTTTTTATTATTGCTTAATAGGTATTTATTTCCTAGCTACTTGTCAAATGCCTTTCTGGCTCTCACCCAAATCTCAGTGTGCAGAAACAGGGCATGTAACACCACTAGAGAAAAGGTCCTACATTTACCAAGTTATCAACCAATAAACACTAAATCATCAAATTAAGTACAAAATGTAATATTTATGATAAACATTTACAAGGTGAGATCTGGAGAGCCATGAGTCAATGTGAGTAGATCTTAACTACATTTGGGAATGCTTGATTACATATACTGTGACCTGAAGTACAGTCACTGTGACTCCAACTCCGTGTGGAAAATAGCTTGGTCTAAAATAATAGAAATTTCAAAGGCAATGAAAAGCTTCATAAAAACGATAACATGTATTCAGTGCTCTGGGGAGAGAACTGTCCTTGCAGTGTTTGCCTTTATTGCCCTTTCCAGACAGCAAAAGTAAGTTTTCATCTATATTTCTCAGGTGGCTAAAGATGTTAAACATTTCTTTAAGTGTTCTCAGGCATTTGTGAGTCCTCTATTGAAAACTCTCTGTTTAGATCTGTACTCCATTTTAAAATCGGAATATTTGGTTTGTTGATGTCTACTTTCTTGAATTCTTTATATATTTTGGATATTAGCCTTCTATCAGATGTGGAATAGATGAAACTATTTTCCAATTCTGTAGGCTGCAATTTTATTTTATTTACAGTATTCCTTTGCCTTTCAGAAACTTTTCAGTTTCATGAGGTCTCAATGATTAATTGTTTGTCTTAGTGTCTGTTCTGTGTTCTGTTCAGGTAATTGTCTTCTGTGCCAATATGTACAAGGCTATTCCTCACCTTTTTGTTTTATCAGGTTCAGTGAATCTGGTTTTTTGTTGAAGTCTTTGATCCACTTGGGCTTAAGTTTTGTGCAATGTAATAAATATGGGTCTATTTTTATTATTGTAAAGGCTGACATCCAGTTTGACCAGCATTATTTGTTGAAGATGCTTTATTTTTTTCATTGTATATTTTTGGATTTTTTGGTCAAAATTCAGGTGGCCATGGGTGTGTGGATTAATGACTGAGTCTTCCATTCTAATCCATTGCTCAACCTGTTCATTTTTATGTGAATACCATACAGTTTTATTAAAATAGCTCTGCAGTACAACTGCTTTTGATAGGATGGCCATTCTTACTATCTTGGTTCTACTGATCTATGAGTATCTTCCATCTTTTGATAGCTTCCTTCTTCAAATACTTTTGAGTTTTATTCTATTTTATTATTATTATTTACTTTTTTTTGTTTGCTTGATTTTTGTTTTTTTGCAAGTCCATGTTTCTATGCGTAGCTTTGGCTGTCCTGGAAGTCACTTTGTAGTAAGACTGTTCTGGAACTCACAGAGATCTGCCTGTCTTTGCCTCCCAGTTCAGGGAACAAAGGCATGCACCACTACCTCCTGGCAACAGTTGAAATTTTTATTATACAAGTCTTTTACTTGCTTGGTTAGAGTCATCTCAGGATATTTTATATTTTTCGTGACTAATGGGAAGGGTGTTTTCCTGATGTCTTTCTCAGTCTATTTGACCCATGTATAGGGGAGAACCACTTTTTTTAGTTAATTAGTATTCAGCCATTTCACTGAAGGTGTTTATTGTATGTAGAAATTCCCTAATAGAATTTTAAAAATCATTTATATATAATACTATATCATGTGTAAATAATAGTTTGACTTTGTCCTCTCCACTATTTATAACCTGATCTCATTCAGTTGTCTTATTGCTCTAGCAAGAACTTCAAGTACTATATTGAATAAATGTGTACATCCCTATCTTGTTTCTGATTTTAGTGGAATTGCTTTGAGTTTCTCTCCATTTAATTTGATATTGGCTATAGGCTTGCTGTTCATTGCTTTTTATTATGTTGAGGTATGTAATCTACTATATCCAAGACTTTTATCATAAATGGTTGTTGCATTTTGTCAAGGGCTTTTTCAACATCTAATGGGATGATCGTATGATTTTTTTTTAACTTTCAGTTTGTTTCTATGGTGTATTACAGTGATTTTTATATGTTTAGTCATCCCTGAGTCTCTGGGTTGAATCATCATGGTGGATAACCTTTTTAATATGTTCTTGGATTCAGTTTGGGAATATTTTTACATCTATGTTCACCATGGAAATTGGTATGTAATTATTTTTATTTGTTGAATCTTTGTGCAGTTTGGGTATTCAAGTGATTGTGACCTTATAAAATGAATTCAGTTATGTTCTCTTGAATTTTTTAATACTTTTGAATAATGAGTCTTATACTTTTCATTGTATTCTGATCCCACAAATTATGTTGACACTGGAATGAATATGATATTGTACAATGAATGAATGATTCAAGAACGAAATGGGTCAAAAAAGGAATACTACTAGGAAACATTTTTGCCTTGGTGTCTCACTCCAGGTATGATAAATGAGTTTCAATAATATAGTGAGCTTCAGTAAATAATACATTGAATTACATTGAATTCTACACTCACCTTGCTATTTGTGATATTTTTGGAAAATTCTCAATTAAATTTTATGCTTTCATGAGTATTATTAGCCTTTGACTCTATATATCCAACACTACAGAGAAGGGAGTAAGACAGCTTTGACACACTTTCCTATACAATTTATATCTTCTCTTTCTATGAAATTTGATCACATACTTCATACAGTAAAAGTGAGTGGGAGCTATTAAGGAAGAAACAGCATTATATTTAGGATCCCACTAAAACAACTGTGGAGAGCTAAAGAAAGCAGGAGGAGAAGTAAAGACCTTCAGTAGGAAAGATTGATCATGCTACCTGTGTGTCCAGCAAGTAATAATTAAACTAAATCTATAGATGACATGTTGGGGAGCAGGGGGCTACAAGGACTGGTTTAGTTCTCAGTCCAGAGAAGAATAGTTCTGTGAATATTTGGGAGGATCTAGGATAGCTACTGAGTTGCTGACTCAGTTGCTCATGTCAGTGTTGAGAAACACCTTTAAAAATTCAGAAGGGTTTTAGCTAATTCCCCTAGTCGACCCACCCGTGACCAAGAGATCACCATTTTCATACTAAGCCTAACAATTACAGGCTGGGATTGTCTCTATCTGTCTGGTCCATTATCTGTGGATTAGGTATTACTAACACAGTTGGCATCTGGAAGAATTTTCAGTCTAGAGGAGTTACTTCCAGCACTGAGAACAAAAGTTGCCTGAAGGGGAGGCCATTAAACAAGTCTTTCAGTTCCTTGTCTGGGATTCAGTGTACTGATTCCAAGTCAGTTGTATGAACCTTGGTAAGCATGTGCTATGATTGACCTCTGAATCTCTTGCCATGTTAAATAAATGTTACAATAATGTCTTAATACTTTATTGGATTTCTGATGTGCTACAAACAGAGTATAATGTTAGTGACTAAAATATTGCTCTGAGAGATGGTGAAAGTTAAACATTTGTATCAACTTCCAAGAATGGAGTCTCACAAGGGGAATTCTGAGTGCTTGTGAGAAAACTATTGCCCCACCAAAAAAAAAAAAAAAAAAAAAAAGTATGAGTCTTTTTTGACCTTAGTTCCTCCTTAACACAGAATTGTTCTTGGACTGTGTTTTCATGCTCCTAGCTGTAGCAGATAGGACTGAATTTACCACAGATGTTGTTATTCATATGCCTCTGTGGATAAACATTTTTGCCATATGTGGCTTGTTTTTGTGGTTATATACTTTTCTTAAGTTACCCATTTTAGCTTTCAGAGTACAAAATGTCTGATGCTCTGAATAAAATTGGCTATTGCATGAGACTTTAGTTTGCCTCCATTTTAGTCCCTATGTTCCCTGGTTCACGCTGCCTACTAGAGTGGTAAACAGCCAAATAAGACTAAATAAAACAATATTAGATCTACTGGGTGACTAAGTGGAGCTATGGCTTTATCTACTTGCTAACACAGCACATACATGTTGTAGTTATAAAGTTTTTAAGTTATTTATGAACAGATCCTTTAAATGCATTTTCTGAACTGGCTCACAGAAAATTCCTCCTCTGTAGCTTCATCCTTTGTAGGACCTCTCATTCACTTTCCTTTTATTGATTCAATCTTTTTGTTTGTTTGCTTTACCATTTTTCCTCATTTTCTCAAGGCATTACCTCTGTGTTTATAGTTATCATCTACTATATTATCTGTAATGTCGCTGTTTCCTCAAGGCTGGACATCAGTATAAGTATCTTGAAGCAGAGTTGTTGTGATGACTGCCAGGAGACTCTCGGGGACTTGGCCTTTGGAGATGGAGTGGGGAAGCTCGCTCATAAGGTCCATGAAGTTCATGCAACATTCATGAGGCCTCTACCCAACAGGTGTCAAGGACTATACAGTAAGAGATTTTAAAAAAATGAGTGGGGACTTCTGAGTTGTGTAGCTTCTTATAAGTCACTTGCCAGTGGTGTGGCTTCAAGTGTGTTACCCATTCTGCTGTGGAGAATCTCCATGAACTAATTGGGTCATAAAGCTAGACTAGGACAGAATCATTTTATTGATTTCTTGGTACCCTCTCTATTTGGAATAAATGGATGATTCTTGACATTTATGCAGGAAAAAGGCGTGCAATAATATCTTTATAGTTTCTAGGAGATAATCAATGCTCACTAAAAGAGTAGTGAAAGAATGCAGGCATTGTTTTGTCACATTATGAATAGTAGTTTAGGTCCATGAAAGACAATCTGAGCTGATAAATTATTTTCAGGTTCAGGGTTGGAGGCACAAGTAAGCACTGGGGAAGAGGGCTGGCAAACAGCGTGTTTCTTTTTCTACGAGCTATTGATGTGTAATTTGAAGGGCAGTGAATGAAGGTTTGGGAAGCACAGGGCTTGAAGTGAGTCTAACCCTTGCCTTGCAGTGGGCTGAACTCTCAAATACCTTGTTTTTATTCTAATGTTGCAAAGGACACTTTTATAACAGGCTTCACATGAGGCATGGAGAGCCATCATTACACTCATTACATTAATTCTTTTCATATCATAGATAATGTCTGATTTAATGAAATAAATTAAGATTTTTCAAATTTAGATTTGGAATTTATAAAATTCTGTGAGCAGTCTATCAACACCCTCATGTAGAGAATAAGCATTTCATTGATTCATGAATGTCCCATTGTATCTTATAAGGAAATTTTTCTATAAACAAAGTCAATCTAAAATTTGTTTATTTCTCTCCTGTACAATCAACATTAGCTCCTAACAGAATGCTATGCTTATAAAAATCAACCTAAAAATAGTTATCTGTCAGAGAAAACTTACATCTGTAAAGCCCGTTATATCATACTGATAGTTGGATAGAAACAAAAGAATATTAGCAAAATAGTTATATCACTCCAACCCCCCCAACATTGCTGTTTGTTGAACAGTTCACCCTTTTCTTTTTAGTGATTCCAGCATTCTCTAAAAATTAATTTTTATTAAATTCAGTACTTTGTAGTTACTGACTACCTTAAAATATTTTCAGTTTATTTTTACTTTCTATAAAAGAACTTCAAGCTTATATTTCATGTTTGCAATTATAATTTTATTTTTATAAATTTTTACCCCAACATTTTAGTTTAAATGTTTAAATAGTTATGGTTCCTTCCAACCTCTGCCCATCCTATTATGCATAAAGTAATGATTTTATCGAACTACTGAGAAGTCATTTGCTTAGAAGGGTCTAGCATGTCTCATTAACTAGTGAATATTAGTTCAAGGTGATTCCTTATTTTTTTTTTACAAATAAAAGTGGGTACAAAATATGATTCTAGGTGGTGAGATACAAAAGTAAGTTTCTTGGAGGAGTCTAGGAAATCATTACTTACTGAGACACAATGTAAATGCATTGCCCATGAGAGTCTTTGGGAACTGTGGGATGTGAAGAATAAATACTTGAGAAGCTGTGGAAAACTGTTGAGGTAGAAGAGACAGCCTGAGGTCAAACTTAAGAAAAAAAAAAGTAGCTAGTTTCTGGATCCATGCTAAAACCTCCATTTGAGTGCGTGAGGTTAGAGTTAGGGTTAGAAACAAGTTGTCTTGTTTTCAGTGATGATAAAGTACAGAAGCATGGGCAGCTGTAATGGACAGTGTCCTAACAGCTGTACTGCCAGTTTCGAGAGCTGTTGTCTCATAGAGAGTGGAACTGTGGCTTTAAAGATCCACTTTTTTCAGTATTTCTTATTCAATACACAGATTCCTAATTCAGTTTATAATTTAGAAGAAGGCATATTAGAAAAAAAGAGACTATAATTTCAAATATCTCTTGTTTATTAGTTTTGGAATTGTTTTAAAATTTATGAGTTTATAGTCATAAGCTTAACTTACTAGGATTTTATATTGTTATCTATCTATCTATCTATCATCTATCTATCTATCTAATCTATCTACCTATTGTCTATGTGTTTTGGGGAACTTTATACAATGTTTACCCTCTAAACACTTCTGGGCTTGAGTGCTCACAAAATGCACTTCATAGACACATCAGCAGTTTGGAGGAGAATACTGTCACGAGAATCAGTAAAAATATCACTAGCCTTTGGAGAAAACCCATTGTATTTTAAAAACTCAAGGAGTATTGTAGAACACTTTGTTATTTTTCTGGTTCATGTTTTTTCTGTCTTTATACCACCCTTACAAGAGTTCTAACCCAGCATCTCTCCAGTTTAACACCACAGTGAACTGTAACATACCATGTTGTGGGCTCTTCAATAGCTATGTTTTTAAATAATAAAAGAAACAAAATCTGCTATGTAATCTGACTTTACAAATGGTATTTCATTGAAATATGCTAATACTTTCTAGCATTTCTCATAATGAATTTCTATAAAGACTAAATTAATCAGACCACCGAGTCAAAGCAACATAAACTTGTATATGCCTTAGCTAGTACTATCTCCGTTAAGGTCTAGTTACATAGCCAGCCATTCCTGGCATGAGTTCCTTGCTCTGAGTTAAAACTGCAGAGAGTCTGCTTGGTTGCGCAGTTCCTGAAGTAATCTCAATTGTTCCAGAGCAAAGGTCAAGTAACCCAGTGTTGTCTGGGGATAAATAGCAGCTTTAAAGGGAGCATTTGGTGTGAGAGGAAGAGTCACACCTCAACAAGGGAAGGACAGCCAAAATAACAGGGGGACCTCTGAGTGTTTGCTGCAGCATTATGCATCTCCTAAATGACTCACTGTGAGCTCTTCATTATGAGGACATTTGTTTTCATTTCTGGGGAAATTTTTGACTTAACACATCAGGAAATTATTTTCATTTTATTTGCAATATAGATTATTTTCTGGAGTCCTCACAGCAACTCTGTGGATATATATTACATATTTAATAAAATCTGAATATTGGGGAGAGAGTACACAGTCAAATCTTAGGCAGACAGCTCAGGAAATTCTTAAACTTGAATACAAAGATAAACAGCTGAGTCAGTCACACACACCTTTAATTCCAGCACAGGAGTGGGACCTACAGGGAAAGCCAGGAGTGGGACCTACACCCATGAACCCACAACTCCAGAGACAGAACTTCTTCTGTTTTTGTGAATTCAAGGCTACACACCTTTAATCCTAACCTAACCTGGATGGGTATCTAAGGGCTTGTAGAAACCCAGAGAGAACAGAAGCAACTGGGAGAAACAAATGGAAGAAGCACTGACAGAAGCAACCAGGAGAGAGGCTGAGGAAGTTGCAAGACAGCTGGGTGAGAATTGACTGTGGTGCTTCCTCTTTCTGTATTTCGACCTTCTCCCAATAATTAGCTCTGAGTCCCGTTTGTGATACTACACAACTCCACTAGAAACACCAGGCAGAAAGAAGCAACTTACTTTGGGATCTCAAAGTCATAAAGGCTTAGAGATTCCACAGTTTCTGAGGCGTCTGCAGCAAAACTCAGCCACATTGTCTTGTTAAGTATTGACATGCACTCTACAGTAGCCATATACTAAGGTACTTTTAGTAATGAAAATCCTTCTTGTGGGGCTCTACACATGACACTGTCAATTGCCATACAATGGTTTGGTCACTATAACATTATAAAAACCACCATGCCACTGTATAATGTGGATATTGCTATCCAGCCACTTAGGCAAGTCTGAGTAGTTCCTTTATCTGGGACATACTACTTCTTAATGTCCCTTTATTCATTTAAATCATATCATGGCAGAGCTGACATCATACCATTATTATGGTAATTAACAAATATTAATTACTAGAAATTTCTAAGCACAGTGTCTTGGTCATGCTAACTGCTCATCATCTTAATAGTCTACCAGGGATAGTTGTCAAGATTGCATCATAGTATAAATATTTTATAAAGTTTCATGTTGATTGAATAGTTATTTCCTCAAAAAGCATTTATAACAGATACGATTTTGCTTCCTAATATTTTAATATTTACTTTTATGAGAGAGAGACAACTACAATTTAATTAATGCTAACTTGAAAGATGTTACTAAAATGTACTATATATTCTTTCCACCTTGAGCATTTAAAGCATCACTATGGACAAAGAAAAACACTCAAAACCAGATGTCTTGAATGTCTTTGGTAATGATTCCCATCCTTTACTATGGCTGACTGGGTTTCTGTGTACTGTTAACTGAGGTACCTCCTCCTTAATTGCAAATCACTGTAATCTCAAAGACAGCTTTTGGCCTTGCAGCAGTCACTAGGTGATTCTATTAAATGAGAAACAAGTGTCATAGCAAGCTCAGTCGTATGTGGCAAATAGAGGTAGAATTGTTGTAAATTATCCCACTGTATCAGCAGCTACAAACACCCTCCCTTGTCAGCCTCACTTCCATATGTAAGTACAATGAGCCAATCTTAAAGGAGCCCAAGACAGTTCCACAAATTCCAAGCCAGCAAGCAGCAGATACAGTATGATTTAAAGTCTGTTGCTGAAAATAGGATATTGTGGCTTCTAGAAATATTTAGACATTACTCAACCTAACCATTATGGGATTGAAATGAAGGTCTAAATGTTATGACTGGAATCAAACTAAGGTTTCCATTTTTTTAAAACAGTCTAGCAGTAGAACATACACACACACACACACACAGAGTATATATTATGCCCAAACAACAGCATCATTTATGTTTTATTTGATTACAGTTTTCTGTTCTCATTTATACCCAAACTTAATTGATACCATCTTAGCTTATTTAAGAGTGATAGTTGTTCCTATCTGAGCATTCAAGAACTCTGCTTACCTCAAAAAGTTTCTGTTGAAGTCTGCATGCCACATTGTCCTACACACATTCTGAAATCCCTCATGGGAAGCTGTAACTATTACCCTGGATCTGATTCCCCCTTACATATCCCCTCGGGATGCAAAGACACTTATGAAAACTCGAACCCTTAGTATCTCTATAACCAGGAGGAAGTTTGGCCTTGCATTTAGGCAACCTGTGTGGTTGAAGAAGATTATAAAAGGACTATAGTCTGAAGTTTCCTTCTTCTAGTATGAAATTTCTTTGGAGTTCTTTTGAAAAATTAACTAGTGTGAAGGTATAATTTTTATTCAAGTCTTTAAGCAAAATTATTTCTTTGAGACAGTTTTCTTTAGTGATTTCTTACATTTGTTGACCCACTCCCACACATGTGCCAATTGAAAAGCATGGAAGTGTGTTGGAGAATGTTGTATGAATGGAAAGTCTTTTACGGCTGTAAAGTAAAATCACATGTACAGTATAACTTTTAGACCTTTCTCAACATTGGCATCTTACCATAACAAAATCATCTGAGGTCTCAGTTATGTCTCAAGGAGGAGTCAACGTAAGAAGGCTGAGCTGGAGCAGCTTAGTGTAGTCTATAAAACAACCCTGAATCTGTTTTATGAATTTGTGGTCAGAACAGATTGAAACTTAATGGAGAAAATATGAAGGATGTAATCAAACCTATATGGGAACATTGTTTTATACATGTCCATGACTGTAGATATGGCCCAGAAGATTGGGTGGGGCAACAGCAAAGGAAGTTGAAGGGAGAAAGAGAAAGAAAACAAGCAAGTCAGGCTTTGATAAAGTTAGGTGCGGCTGTAACTCTTTATTGTCCAGTTGCTCTCATCAATGCAGCATTTCAATGAGTATTTGGAAGCTAATTTTGTTATACTGGAACATCAGTGCATCTTGTAGAGTATGACAATAAATATTTCCTTTTTTATCTTTAGGATTTTGAACATGGAACAAATAGTAAATACTTTTTTGAATAATAAAAACTTCAGTACAGTACTAAATATATTAGTTCTAATATATCAAAGACTAAAAACACATCCTTCTATAACCTTCTGTGGGCAAAGACAGCCAGAACCCATGCCAAATTAGGTGAATAAGTTACAATTCAATATATAACTGAATTAAATAACTCATACAATCCTTTTGAATAGAGAATACTGATTCTCCAGTAAAAAGTAATTGTTTTGCAGTCACATTTTCTTGCTTGCTTTTCATCCTCAGTGATGGCTACACACCTCAGATAAAGGTTCAGAGATGGAGAGGTTGTTAATCTCAGGTTCTGTCTTGCTCCTACCCCAGGCCAGTCTGTGGAATGGTATTGTCTTGTTATCATGTTAATCTCGAGGTCTGTACTACCTGAATGGAGTAGCACATATTCTGCCTTTTCTAACAATGTGAGAAGACACTTGTGGTAAGATCAACCAATGAGTGAAGGTCTCAACTCAGTTTCCTGTGCTCTGCAGACGTTGTACCAGAGTCATTCATCTGGGCTCCATCTGGTGATACATCCTATAGCTCTTTCTTAGAAACAACTTTGTCTTTGCCCAAACTACCGAAGTTCCAAACTTTATACCAGGTGCTCACTGATTCAATGATTTTTTTCATGTTATTTGCCAGCCAACGATAAGTAGAAACTTAAATCTGAGGATTTTATATGAACTGAAACCTGTCAAATAGTCAAACCTTTGCCAGAAAAATTGAGGCTCAAGATCTGGAAACATTTGTTTTGCTCTGTTGTTGACTGTCCTCTCTTTCTCTTTTTCATGGCACCTTTCTACCTACTTGTCTTAATTTGCTTTTTATTTCTGAGGAAAAAACCCACAATGATCAAAAGAAACTATTATTCCATCTTTTAACTCTTAGGCTAGAGAGCATTATAAAGAGAAGATAAGGCAGGGACTCAGACAGGAACCAGAGTAAAGACCAAGGAGGAAAATGGCTTACTGGCTTACTCCTCATGAGTTGCTCAGTCTGCTTTCTTATATAACCAGGAACACCTGCCCAGGGTTGGCATTGCCCACAGTGGGCTGATACTGCCCTCATTAACCATTATTTAAGAAAATGCATCTCCTTGCAAGGATGAATCCCTTACTGATTATTCAATACAAAGTGGTCAGCCCCCAAATCATATACACATAAAACAATAAAACAGAGTCAGTAAGTGGTAATTATGTCCATTTGCACAAACATTTATGCATCTAAAAATAATAATCACAGATACAGAGGCTATCAATTTGAGAGTGGAGGAACATGGGCGGGCTTGGCAGGAGAGGATCTGGACCGGGCTAAAGAAAGGGAAAAGGGTAAGTGATGTAATTGTGTTTTAATTAAAAACAAAATTCTTAAAAATAAAAACATAATTTTTAAAAAATATCACACATTGATATTGCATAGTTAAAAATAAAAGAAAGGGGAGAAGTTTTACATTCCTTTTGTAGGCAGTCTGATGAGGGCATGTTCTTTATCAAGGTGTTTTTTCACAGTTAGCTTGTGTCAAAGTAACAAAAACTGTTGAGGACCCTATTCTCTTCCCACCATCTCCTTTGCCTCCCCTCTTTTATGATTCTGACTTCTTTGCAAACCATAATGCACTTAGGAAATTTTCTGTACACTGGAAGAAAATACTGGTACTAATCCTCTAGGTTCCTCATTAAGATACAAAGGGCTGAGGGAGACAGACCAAGACAGTTCAGTAGGCCACCATTTTTCAAAACTGTATTCCGGTTTATAAGGCTATTTTCTTGCTGCGTGATCCTATTTGCATGCTGCAAATGGAATATCATATCTTCTTTCTTTTTTTTTTTTTAATTCCAACTGTAGTAAATGGTTTCCTTTTGTCATCAATCCCAATCTTGCTTCAGCAAATAGTTATCTCTGGTCTATTAGTAACAGGCTCATGAGTTCATTTATTTAGAAAGGCAAAAATGGAAAGCAAGTTAATGATTCTAGGCAGCCAGTGCTCCTTCCACATTCCTTTCTTCTAGCCTTGATGCTGAGACAGCACCATGTGTGATAAATGATGATGATGAGTCTAGGACATTGTAGTATTGTCTGGCTTTCCTTCTTGTACATAAGGATGAAAATATTGTATAGAGTATTACACAACCACACACATGTGAAGTCAAGGCATTGGTGGAGAATGATGTATTGAGAAGTAAGACACCAGTAGCTACATACCATGAAGCCAGGTAACTACAGAGGGAATGTGGACTAAAAGGAGAGCATGAAAGAATTCTGCACACTGGATTGCACTCCATTGCTTGCCTTGCCTGCTTATACATCCAAGGATCACCATCTTAAGATGGTGTTCTGGTGGAAGTTCCACCTCAGACTCTCACATCCATACACCAAAAGAATCGGAAATGATAAGGTGGAAGCCTCACCTCTCTTTCTCCAGATCCTGCCCCCTCAGAAACCCTCTAAAGGTCAGCTCCTCCCCTGGAGGCTGCTCAAGATCATGCCTACAGGTTACTTAAGGCCTGGTAGCCATATTTGCCCTGTGGATCCTCCCCTTTTTCTCTAAGGGTCCAAGATTGCTTTGCTCTAATCATTAAATCTGGATTTATTAATTCAGTTTGATTGGCTTACTACATCAGTGGTGGAAGATATCCAATAATCAGGGATTCAAAACTTATCAGATAGCACTGCTTTTAGTGAGCTTGATCCTTCACATCATAATGAACTAGGAAAATACCAAATAAGTTTATCTACAGGCCAATGTGATAGGAACACTTTCTCAGCTGAGGTTTCCTCTTGTCAGATGACTCCAGTTTGAGTCAAGTAGGGCAATAAATAAATAGATGAATGAACAAACAAACAAAAAAGCAAATAAAACAAGATAATAACAAAAAGCAAAACAAAACAAAAACCAACCAATTCAGTCACTAACCTGTCATATCACTCCAACCCCAAGGACACCAACCGCAAGTGGTATAAATCCTACTTTATTCCAGAGATTTTTAAAAATTGCTTTATTTATTATTATTTTGTTGGTGTTGGTGGTTGTGGGCTGTATGTGTGTGTGAGAGACAGAGAGAAAGAGAGAGAGAGAGAGAGAGAGAGAGAGAGAGAGAGAGAGAGAGAGAGAGAGAGGAGAGAGAGAGAGGTTATTACAGAAAACTTCTGGGGGTTGCTTTTTTCCTTCCCCCATGGGTTCCAAGAACTAAACTAAGATTACTAGGGCTTTTACAGCAGGTGGACACCAGATTGCTAGCTTATTAAACCATTTTTTAATAAATCTTCAACTGTGGGACAAATGGCTGAGGCACCTATTTAGTTTATCAACGAAGACCTGGCCTCCAGGTTTTCTCAGCATTTCTCAGTCTTTATTCAGTAACTAGGTGTTGTTGGCATACCACACCTGAACTTTCCAGCCCAGGGGCTGGGCTGCCCTTCCCCATAGGCTCCTCCCTGTGTATTCCAGCCATTACTGGTTCTGTCAGAGGCTCCTCCCTGTGTAATCCAGCCATTACTGGTTCTTGCAGAGGCTCCTCCCTGTGTAATGCAGCCATGACTGGTTCCCCATAGGCTCCTCCCTGTGTAATCCAGCCATTACTGGTTCCCCATAGGCTCCTCCCTGTGTAATCCAGCCATGACTGGTTCCCCAGAGGCTCCTCCCTGTGTAATCTAGCCATTACTGGTTCCCCATAGGCTCCTCCCTGTGTAATGCAGCCATTACTGGTTCCCCATAGGCTCCTCCCTGTGTAATGCAGCCATTACTGGTTCCCCATAGGCTCCTCCCTGTGTAATCCAGCCATGACTGGTTCCCCACCCTTGTGTTCCTTTTGCCCTCCGGATGCTGCACCTTGTTCCCTTCTCTCCCCTCTCCCTCCCCCTCCCGGCCCTCCTCATGTGGCTCCGAGTCACCAGGGTCATAGCTACTGCCTCTGGCTATATTCTTCCTTTTCTCTACAATAAATGTTTTCCTCCACCATACCTAGGAACAGTCATGTTCTTTCATTTTATGCTCTCTCTCTTTTTTTTTAATTCACTAGATGTTCAAGAAAAAAATTTGATTTTTTTTTCTTTTTTAGAGATGTAAAGAAACACATTAGAAAAATTTAGAAAATTGTCACAATTGTTCATGACTGCAATTTCAGGTTAACTGTCCATTACAAAAGCACTAAACTTATATAGCATAGAATAATTTTGTGTGTACATATGCATATTTGTGAATAGAAACATGTTTTTATATTTATTTAAATAAAACAGAAAAATTAACAACATTAGGAGAAATTAAGGTAGTGTGATGGGTGTACAGATAGAGCTGATGCACATGGTTTCAGGGAAAAGTCTAGTTGTGCCCTGAACAAGAAAAAAATGAATTCCATTACTCTGAAGCCCAGTGTACTAGAACAGATATTAACTGATGTTTGGGAGCCATAGGCACTCAATCCTGATGTAGAAACTGCCTTTCAGATAGGTTCCACTCATCCACTCCTGTTCTGAGAGTTTCAAAGGCAAAGCCAAATAAAGATCGTTCTCCCTTTAATGCTGAGGAAAGGGTGCCTTTTATAGAGCTTCCCACAAAATCAGTGGGCTACAATAGGCAGGCGGCCTCAGATATTCCATCAAAACTAAGGCCTGTAAATAATAAATATTTAAAAATCTAAAAATCAAAAGCTAACACAACAAAAATCCCCACTAGAAATGTGTATTCATAAGCTCACTTTTTCTTTTAACAGATGATTTGAGTTCTCCCATACTCCTAAATACATTTTTCATATTCAAAAGCAAAAACTTATTTCTTGTATTAATCTATTTTTTATGCATTGAAAATCCAGGATTTAATAAATATTCTTTTTTAAAATGAAATATTCCTAGAGGGTACTCTGAGAATATATCTATGGGTCATAAAATATTTGAGAAAAGTAAATTAAGAACACACTGGCAAATAAGAAAGGGATACTAGAATGTATGGAAGGCACAGGAGGACAGTCACTGGCCAACAGGTAGGTCCTGCTTAACAGATGTGTTGGGAGAAATTTCAAACCTGTTCATGGGTTGTGTTTCTTTGGGTCTTACCAGGAGAAGTATAAGTCCTGTGTGCCTGTGATAGTCTGGATAATACTAATTCTTTTGGAATACTTTATGCCCCAAATTACCTCAGAATACTTTATAAATTTTATGGAAAATGTATTCTTGTTTCTTTTCTCTTCATTTGTCTAAGACTCAGAAGTAACCCTTGTTAGGGAGTTGCTGGTCCTCTGACCTGCTGACTCAGAAGAACTAGAGTGACAGTGAGTGATGAATAAGGTATTGTGTCAAAGTCCTCTCGTGGACTGAGTAGTAACTTAAAACCAGAAAGAGACAAAAATTAGAGAATTCTCCTCTGTCATCTGAAGATGACTTCTGGATTCAGAGTTACCTGAAGCCTTTCTGAAAGCTTAGGAGATACATACACCATCCCAAGAAAGATTCTGTATTATTAAAGCATTCCTAACATCCCTGTATCCATACCCATATGGAAGTAGAATCAATGCCTGACAAAAAATTGATTACCATTCAATTTAGTAAGCTCAAAAAAACCCCTCTCTTTTCTCAAAGTTCCATAGTAAGTCTAAGGAAATTGGTTAGTAACTTAATCATTCTAACTGATAAATTTTTCAGTCTCTATTGTGGTTAGAGACTGGAGTTTGATGCTTGGATAGAGTGGTGTCGCTATCTATAACTTTAAGTATGCATCTTGGAAAACTTGCCTCAATCATATAGCCTGTATTCTGGATCAAATGGTTCATTAGTAGGAAATAAGGTAGTTGTTATAAGATAAAGAAAAAATGGGTATCAAATTAAGCACAGACATACATATGGGAATGTACTCACATCCATTGTAATGAAAGTATTTTCAGTTGTATTCAGTTATCCATTTCTATATACACATCCTGATATCTTTTATGAACACGTGTTTTTGGAAGCAATCATGCTAGAAAAAGATGAAAGTCTTACCAAAATAATCACATCATTCCACTGCAAGTTGCAGACTTTTTATCTCAAGCACATATTTCCTAAACTCAGCACAAATTCCATCATTAACCATTTTTGGGTGTGTAGCATATATGTATGTCTCTCTGTCTCTCTCTCTCTCTCTCTCTCTCTCTCTCTCTCTCTCTCTCTCTTTCTCTGTGTTCACATGGATGTACACAAACATGGAGGCTATAGGTCAACATAGGATGCTGTCTTAGGGTTTTTATAGCTGTGAAAAGACACTATGACCAGAGAAACCCTTATAAAGGAATAACTTCTAATGGGCTTGCTTACATTTTATAGGTTTAGTTCATTATCCTCATGGTGTGACATGATTGTGTACAGGCAGATACTGGAGGCAGACATGGTGCTGAAGAAGGAGTTGAGCATTTTATGCTTTGACCTGAAGACAACAGTAAGTGATCTGAGTATCACATTGAGTTAAGCTTGAACAAAGAAAACCTCAAAGTCCATCCCAACAATGACATACATCCTCTGACATGGTTACACCTACTCTAATAAAGCCACATCTCCTAATAATGCCACTCCTTGTGAGCTAATGAGGGCTAATTACATACACACTATCACAGGTGCCTTCTGTAGTTGCTCCAGGAACTCACTGATTCAGCTAAACTGGGTAGCTAGAAAAATCTCACAGATCCTCCTGTTGTGTTTACCCTGGGTTGTGGTTATAGGTACAAGCTATGAGATTCTATTTTTATATGGCTGCTAGGTGTCTGAACACAGATCCTCCTGCTTGCCTGGGAAGCACTTTATCTACTGGACCTTTTCCCAACCCTCCAGGACCCCAGCTCCCTATCTGTCAAAGCCTCCTAGCCCCCCCAGCTCCACCCCCAGCCACACCCCCCAGCCCTTAGTCATTTCTTCTATAAGAGCATTCATTACTTTCTGATATGACAAAGAGACACTTTTGGCATTGCCAAAGGTCTTTATAGAGTAAGCTAATTTTATAAAAATAAAGATGAAATCATGAAAGATCACTGTATACACACACACACACACACACACACACACACACACACACACACACACACACACTAGAAGAGACATACAATGGTTTAATCATTCCGAACTTTCAGAACTTCTTAATGATCACACACATGATTTCAAGTAGATTGAAGCTACCTACCAGGTTCTAACATTTGTGTTTGTTATTCTGGAAAATTTGCAGAGCTTTTCATATTCAGTGTCAAGAAAAGTCATTTTAGGATCTTTCCTTATTATTAAAGGAGTTAAAATTCAATTTTAAAAAAGTGACAAGTGATAATTTGAGGCATAAAGACAAGTCTTAAGTTTCTCAGAAGAAATCAATGAAAATTTATGATGAATTTCCAGTTCAAAATACTTTCTCTCCTGAAGGCATATGTTTATTAAAATGTTGCACACAATATGTATCTGTGGCCTCTTTTGTATATAATTTAATAAACTTTCTTGAACCTAGAACCAGTGTAGTTAAAAATTCTTTGTACCTTTTTTATACAAACATATAGCTTCTTACATATACATTTTTCCCCATCTAGGAATGATTCATAAAGCTTCTAATCTCATAGTGTAATAGGACACTATTCACTTATGCAGCCTATGGATGAGTAATTTCACAAGCCAGGGAAAGAGATAAGTGTATTAAAATGAGTCTGCCAAACAAATTTCAAGGAGAGAAAGGATAAAAATGGAAGTGAATGTAGCAATTGAAGACTTTTCTCACTGTGAAGGAAGGTGTATTAGCTCTGCCTGTCAGAGCACTTAATACATAAGTCACAAGCAGTTCTGGCAATCACTGTGCCAAAATTCAATTACATGGGCACATACCTACAAACCTTCACTTTTTTTCTATTAACTATGAAATGAGAATTGCATAATAATTGGTTTGCAATGAATGATGGGCCAGAGAATCTGTGAAGGATCTGATTTATCTTGTCATTCAGGGTCAGTTCTTTTCAGAAGCAGAGTAGTAGGTGTCTCCTAAGATTTTCAACAGCTTGTCATTAGTAGCTATATGTCAAACTCCTGCTGTTTTGGAGGCAGACTGTAGCCAGGTGTATGCTGGGCTATGATATCACATGAGAGAGATCTTTTTTTAGAAACAGAACTATGCAATTAAATAATGTCCTTTGTCCTAGATGAAAAGAGCTAAAGATAGGCAGAGGTTGGCACAGGCAGATTGTTTGAATAATTACATAAGGCTTCCTGAATGAACAGACAAATTGAACCTTAAAAGGCAGTCTAGATAAACAGTGATGGGGAAAGATAATGAGATTTAGACATGATCTCATGGAGGAGAAACAATATCCTAGATGACTAGGGACTGGCACACTTAAGATCAGTTTGCAGAAATCTTAGATGGCTAGATTTAATTATATGAAGCTGTCAAATTTGTAGGGCAGAATTCAAGGATAACCACTTTTATAAAGCTCAAAGCTTGCATGGTGGAAAGACAAGAATAGATGTCTTCATGGGTCTAGTTAATAAAGGCAGTGAGAATGCCATGGCAAAACACTTGGCCTGAGGTATTTCCTTCAAAACCTTCTCAACATAAGAAGCTTAAATGGAGTCAATATTATGTTAGTAAACTTTTGTCTCATACTGCTTTGTTTGGGTATTTTTGATCTTACTGGTCTTTTGTCAGTGTATCATAGTTTCTTATTTTATGTTTTTATGGTGTGTATGTGTTTGTCTTATTTTTAAAAAATATTTTGTTTGCCTCTTTGCTTTCTAAAGAAAGAAAATAAAAACAAAGCAAACAAACAAACAAAAAAAACCCAAAACTAAAACAAAAAGGCATGGAGTTGGATGTATGTAGAGAAGTTAAAAAAAATATGGTAGCATTAGAAAAAGGGAAATCTGTAATCAGAATATATTTTATGGCCAGACAGTAGTGATGCATTTTAATCCCAGAATTTGGGAGGCATAGGAAGGTGGATTTCTGTGAGTTTGAGGTCAGCCTGGTCTATATAGTCAGTTCAGGACAGGCTCCAAAGATACACAGAAACCCTGCCTTGAACACCCCCTCCCAAAATATATTGTATAAATTTTTTAAATAACATATATGTATATGTGCTATAATATAAATGGAAAGTAGGCTATGAATTTGAGAAAGAGCAAAGGCAGCATGTGGAAGGGAGAGTTAGGAGAAACAGCATAAAGGAATTCTGAATCTTAGATACTTGTAAGAGTTCGGGGAAAAAATGTTTAAAATCTGACAAGTAAATGAACCTTATGAGTTTGGTGATAATACATACATACATACATACATACATACATACATACATACACACACACACACACACATAAATGTAGCCTCTTCTTTCATTATAGTTAAATGAAAAAAGAATTTAACTAGTACTAAAAAGTCATAATTGTAACTATTTATTTGGTAGCTTGTAGTGTTTTGAAGCCATGTAGCTTTCATTACCCTTTTCTTTAACACTTATCAAGTCTTGGTTGAAAAACTTAATATCTTTGTTATTGCTGTTGGTAGTTAAACTATGATGTAGCCACACAGTGTAGACTTGATGTCATGGGACTTAGGGAAATTTGAATTAGTGAATTCATCTCCATTCTTCCACTTCTCCTTAACTCTGTTCCCCATTGACTCTTCCAACTAACACTCTATGACATATGAGTCCTATGAGAACATTAAGTGAGATCACGTAGTACTTCTTTATGCCGATTTTCCTTTGAGCAGTTCTAATTATTTAATACTGATGCAAAGATTATTGCTATAAACAAGATAAAAAGTAGCTTTATTCTTGTACCTCCATTTTAAATCTTTTCCCCATAATTTCCTTTTATTGAAAATAAATTCTTTTCACATACACCATATCATGATTATTCTGTCCTCTTCCTCTACTCTTCTCCATTCCTTACCACATTTCCTCCCTCTTGGATCTACTCTCTTTCTGTTTGTCAATAGAAAAAAAAATCAGGCTTCTAAAAGATAACAAACAAACACGACAAAATCAAACATAATAATGTGAAGTAAATACTTTCATAAGTTTGACATGACAACCAACAGAAAAAGAAGAATCCCAAGAGCAGAAAGAAGAGTCAGAGGCTCAGTCATTCTCATAGTCAGGAATTCCCCCAATCCTAAGCAAATAGCTATAATACATTACACAGAGGACCTGGTGCAAACCCATGTAAGCCCTGAGCTTGCTTCTTCAGTCTCTGTGAACTCAAATGTGCTTTGCTTAGTTGATTCAGATTACAAGAACTCTTACTATCCTGCTGTTCTACATCCCTTCTGCTCTTTACCATCTTTCTTTCTCTTCTTCTTTGACATTCCCTGAGCTCTAAGGGGAGGGATTTTGTAGAGAGTTTCATTTAGACTCTCTCCCAGCATAATGTCTGATATTGAGTGTCTGCATTTGTTCTCATATGCTGCCAAGGAAGCCTTTCTGATGAAGTACTCAATAAGGTACTGACTTATGAGTATAGCAGAATATTACTAGAAGTCATTATGAATACTTTTCTTTCTTTCTGTAGACCAGTAGTGTTTGGTCTTTACCTCATGTCACTAGGTGATCTAGTCTCTAGTTCTTGTTACCCAAACAGTGTTGGGCATGGGTTCCCTCTCATATAGTGGGTCTTAAATCAAATCAGACATTGGCTGACTACTTTCACAAGTTCTATGCCACCACTACCCTAGCATACCTTGCAGGCAAGACAGATAGTAGGTCAGAGGTTTTGTGGCTGGGATGGTGTCTAAGTTTCTCTTTTGGTAGACTTCAGAGTACCTTCCTACACCAAAGAGACTAGAATGTAGCAGTGAAGGCTCTATGTAAGCACCAGATTGACTTCTCATTGTTCAATGAGTTGTGCAGGTGTTGTCCTTGGCAATGGGGCCTCCCTGTCAGTTTGCAGAGAGCTATCTTTTGTCTTAACATCAGCCTTTATTGTTGGGGAATTTCCAGCAGACCCCCTTCACAACAACTCAATTAATTTCAAGCCAGACCATCCACTGGAAGCCTTGCCTGCTGACAAGAGATGGTTAGACTTTCAAAGAAGAATTAAATGCCAGTACTCCTCAAATTATTCTACAAAATAGAGAAGGAATATTGCCCAGTTCAGTTTATGAGGCCACAGTTACTATGACAATAAGACTGGATAAAGACTAACAAAGAAGAAGAATACAAACCAATTTCCTTTATGAACACAGATGAAAAAATACTCAATGGAATATTTGTAAACTGAATCTAAGATTCATCAAAATGACCATTTATCATGATCAAATAGCCTCCATCCTAGAGATACAGAAATGGTTGAGAATGTGAAAGTCTGCCAATCCAAATCCAACATATAAACAAAATGAAAGAAAAAGACACACACGATCATCTCGTTAGATGCAGATAAATCCTTTGGCAAAATCAAACACCCCTACATAACAAAAGTTCTGGAGAGTTTAGGAATACAAGTAACAAACTTAAACATAATAAAGACAATTCACAACAATTCTATAGTAAATATCAATTTAAATGGAGAGAGATTCAAACCACTTTTTTTTTTTTTTTTTTTAAATCTTAACTTCAAGTTCCTCACCATCTTTGTTCATCTCCTCTAGATAAGCTCTCATTTGTAAAAGCTCTATCAGTGTGGAAGAGGCGGGGGTGGGGGGGAAGGCTGTAAGAATCAAAGGAATATAAAGTTTGCTATGAGACTCTGTCTTCTAGAAATGCCATCTGGATTTTGTATGGCAATTCCTTACCGCCTTAAGAAAAGATATGGCAATTAACCTATATTTGATATTTGATAGTATTATCAAGTCTTGGCAACTTCTATTCTAAAAGGAATCATATTAAATAAAGTCAGCTAACTCTCTACACTGATATTCTATTAGGTTGTGAAGTTATGAGTCCCAAATATATGATTTGTTTTCCACAGTAAGGACTTTCTATTCAGTCTTTATAAATTGATATTTAGATGTAATTAGCTTCTTATTTAATTGTTGGGATAACTATTATTTCAGTCAATATATTATTCATTGATCTTAAATCCCTTCAAGTAGAAAGCAGTAGATCATAATAACTTTACAGAGCAAAGTAAATCAAAGAAAATCTCCTATAATAAATAATATATATATTTCATATATGCAGGTAGGCAAAACAAACATAAATAATTTTTTTTTACAGTGAAGTCTCTCTTTCTTTGGCTCTTACAATCTTTCCAATCTTCTTCCAAAGTGATCCCTGAGACTTAGTTGTTGGAGTTGCATTATAAATATATCTTCTGGGACTGGGTTCTACAATTCTGCATTTTGATTCAATAGTCTTCAGAAATTTTCTCCTCTTGTTGCAAAGATTTCTTGATGAAGGCTGTTTAGAATAAAGTTAGGGATTATGCTGGTTTAATAAAGTGGTGTTTGTAGGTTTTCCTCTAAGATCCATGATTTCCCTATTTTTGGGTAGTTGACTAGGGTTCCAAGTACCAGACATGATTTCCCTCTTGTTGACTTGGCATTAGGTGCAATTAGAGAACTATTGGTAACTGCCAAGTCATACCATTATCACATTCTTAGGGTTATCGTGCCTGAAGATTCAGAAGCTACATTAATAAAAATCTCACCAATGTGACTATGTAAACAGGGCTGAACAAAGACAATACTATACATGCTAATGTTGACAGGAGAAAGCTGGGGAGGCCTCAGACCTACACAGAGAACTACAGGAACATTAACAGCCAGAGAAAAATTTCCCTAGGGCGGATCACACTAATTAGTTATCCAATACTGAAAGTTCAGCACTGAAAACACATACAAGTAGCATATATACTAAGCAGGTTTTATTTAGGAACAATACCCCCCCCCCAAAAAACCCAAAAAACCAGAAGCTATGAATTTGAAATAGAGCAAGAAAGGGTGAATGGGAAGATTTGAAGAGAGAAAAAGAAAGTTAAAAATGATGTAATATCATAATCTCCAAAAGGAAAAGGAATAATTAAAATAAAATTTCAAATGTATTTCCTTAATTCTTGTCAAATAGTTACTGTTTAGTTTTTTCTTCTAGTGGGTATAGTAGCACATTGTGGTTTTTATTGTCACTTTCCTAAAGACTTTAAACATTTACTGTGCTTTTGTATATTTCCTTTTGAAAATATATTATTTGAGACTTTGACCTAGGAGTTTTTTTTATTGTTATGTTGTAGGAGTTCTTCATAACTTCTGTATATTAATCTTATATACTATATAATTGGCAAATATTTTCTGATTATTTTTGTTGTCTTTGGCTTACAATATGTAATGAATAACTTGAAATTTGTATTTAATTTCTTCTTTGGACTTATTTGCTCTACATGTCATTTAAAAATTTATTGCCAAATTATTGCTATATTTAATAATCCATTGACAAATTCTTAGAGACAGATGTGTCTTAATGCTTTCCTTGAAGAATTGCAGAATTTTAGATCTTAAATTTGATGTTCTAGCTAAATTTCTTCCTTAATAGGCATTTTTATGTAATTCTTTGTTTATGAGTGTTCATTTTCTCCTCAGTGTTGCAGATATGCCCTCACAAATATTTTGCATATTTAATAAGAAATTATGATAATTTGACATAATTCAATTTTTATACACACTTTAATAATAGAAGTTAAACAAACTTTTTATATTATATTGAACATTTTTCTTCTTATTTATTTTTTATTTCCATTTGTGTTTCTAAAAAAATAGTTCTTAAGGCATCTATATCCCAGTTATAAAATCTTAATTGTATTTATTACCTAAGTTATGGCTTGATTTATAATTTGTTTTTCCTTTGGTTGAGAACTACTTTTTCAAAGGAGTCATTTAATACTTTATAGTGATTTTATCCTGAATATTTGTGATAACTGTGAGAATTTATATTCCCCTTAAAATGCTTTTCTAAATCATAGTTTTCTATTTATGTTTTTACCATTCATTTGCTATTTTTGCCATTGTTAGTATATGGTTCTTAGTTTCTCCTAACTTTTAGCACTCATCCAGTTGAAAAAAAAATACACATCTTGTTTGAGAAACTTACAAAACATTTTTATGGTCTTCTGCTATAATATTTTTGATTTCTAGCCATGAAGATTTTATTTTACTTACATACAAACCTGAAGCTTTGGGATTTACATACACTAAATATTCTCTGTCTCTGCTAAGGACTGAACCCAAGGCACTTGGAAAGTGCTCTGCCACTGAGCTAAATTCCCATCTCATGCTAAATTATCTTAATAAGTCACCTTATGATATATTTTGTTTGGCAGTGGTTTTAACATTGTAATAATGTTATAGATGGGCTCTGTATTGCCTTTGTGGAAATGTTAGTGTTATTGATGGACATGACTTTTCAGTGGAAATTTGTATAGAAGTAATAGTTTTAGTGTCTACCTACCAAAAGGTACTACATTTGATTTCAGGTGTCTTATCAGCAACTTTTTTTCATATCTTTTAACTATTTAACAGGATGAGAGTAAAACTAATGCACAATATTAGGATGGTTTTCATAACTGTTCCACCAGCACTTTATTGGAAGGGTTAATAATTTCCACACCCAATGAAGTACTCTCATAATTGTGTGGTAAATGAATGCATGGGAAGAGCAGCCTGCCCTGGGGAAATTCTGCCACTCCCCAAAAAAGTACCAGGTTTCTCACATGCTGACTCCAGTACAGACTGTATCCAGTCAGTTGTTCTGTGATAAATAACATTATGTAGGCTTCTTTATGTTCAAAAGGTCTGTCTGTATTTTAATACAAAGATATTATTTAACCTTACTTAGAAATTCAGGAGAATGGCTTTTGTGTGTGGTGATATGAAGGCAACTATTATAAAACAATTAGAAATTGTAATCAGCTATTTCCCCAACATGCATGGTCTTCAGGTTACACTTAAAAGATCTGGGGAACCTGATGACAGATTCGTCTGAAATCTATTTTAGCTTGTTAGAGATTGCCAATAGATCCCCCTACAGGGAAATTAGAGTGTGGTTTGTCTATTTGGAAACTGGAAGGTGATGTGTTTTATTTTCTTCAGGAAAGATTTACTTGTATGTTTTCTTCTAAACTTCAGAGTACTGATTTATGTTTTGAGCACTCTTGCATTTATGCCTGTCTTTCTGCCTGATTTACACACTCTGAGTTACTTTACAGTTGAAAGGATCCAATGAAAAAATCATTTGATATACACAAAACAAAAAGGGAAAGTGTCACTATGTTTGTGATTTAATATTTTTACATATAATTTTAGAAAATTGATACTAGGAATATCATTTAGATATCTTTAATTGTGTGAAATGCTGAATAACTTTAAAGGGACAAGTATCCCTTATATTTATATAAAATTTAAAGATTTTACTTTTATTTTGAATTTTGTCTGTATGTATTTGAGTGTGTCTGTATTTACGTGTGCACTTGAGTATAGTTGCCCATAGAGGTCAGAAGGTGCCAGATTGCCTGGTGCTGGGGCTGTAGGAAGTTATAAACTTACTAAAATGACTGCTGGGAACAGAAAGATCCAGTCACCTTTGAAAAGAGTACCATCTCTCCATCTTGAAATTTAAAACAGAAATGAAAAAAAATGATGGCTTCCTTATGATATTCACATATGTGCTGTGGATTTCTCTATCAACTTCTTCATTTTTCTGATTAGCCTTCTTCAATAGAATATTTTTGCCAGATTTTTTTATTGCAGGAATTGTGATAACTTATGAATTAAACACATTGTCTTTAGGACTAGCTAACCAAAAAAAAAAAAAAAAAAAAAAAAAAACTGGCATAAGTTCGGCAGTTACATTTGAATTTCTTTGATAGTTTTCACACATTATTTTAAAGTTACAATCAGATCTCCTTGATAACACTGGGCCGTGCAGAGTAAACCTTTTGCTATGACTCAGTGCAGATGTTCTATGTCACAGTTTACGTGTCAGACTCTCTAGTTGGATAAATAAAAATGATGGTGTAAACACATGTGTGGATTCATTTACACTTTTAAATGAAGATAAAAAAATATACCAAGTTACAAGAAGCCTTGTTATCTCCAGAAAGTTCATTTCTGAAAATTAGTCCTGCAACCATCTTCTATGAGGAGTGGAGTTCTGAAAAATTCTCAAGTTTGGGTTTGATACTAGAGTCCTTTCTCTTTTTTTAAGATTTTCCCAAATAATTTCACATTTTCATAGCCACTTGCTCATCCTAAAATGGGACTGTACAATGTTCCCCGGACTGTACAATGTTCCCGGGACTGAGAGAATGATCAGATCATCTCCAGCACAGTCCTAATCTAGTAGAGGCCTCTCAAGTCTAGACAGACTCTTCTCTTGCCAGATTTTCATCAGGAATTTTGCAATGCTGAAGCATATCACAGAGTTGTTTCCTATGGTGAATTCCCAAACTTTACTGAAGTCAGGTTTATGGCAAAGCACACTTGGAACTGGGGTGCAGATGCATGGGATGGAGAAGGGAACAAACGGACTAGCTGCCTGGGCAGAGATGGAGTTTGAGAAATGTTTAAAACAGGAACTTCAACAATGCTAGGGATCTTAAGTAATTGCTATTTTGTATCTCTGGAGGCATGTGCAAAACATAGAAGCTGACAGGAGAAGAAAGAATTTTGCCCCATCTCTGGGCTACTGCTTAACAAAATATCTAAAGTATTTGTGTTTTGTCTTTGAATTCTATAGGCTGGTAACAAAAATATTTCACATTCTTTCTACCCCATATGGTTGTCTGAGAAGTTGTATGTGTTAGTGTTTGAGATAAGTCTGAAAGTCTATAGTTCTCCAGTTGCTAATGATTGTTATTCTTGGCCTGATTAACTTAAAATATGTCATATGCCAGAGGAAATAAAAGAAACAAGATAGCATGATTAAAAGAGATATGTAGTTTTCATAGGAAATATCCTCAAGAAGATATATAAGTATTTATTTTCAATATGTAAAATCAGCTTGTACAGATCATAGAAAAGTTTTTATAGTTTTTTAATAACCCATGAAAATAATTGTGAAGAATCTTTTTAGAAAATATGAAAAACAACAGTCAGCTCGAGTTTTATTATTGTTACTTTACACTTACTATTATCTTAAGTATAAAGCTAACACTGAATTACAATTTCAAGTTTTTTCAGAAGCTTAACTAAAATAAAATGGGATTTTTTTAAGTCCTTCTATCAAAGTCCTAATAAGGGCACAAACTCCAGAAGCCTGAGCTGTCCTGTGATTCCTCAGAAATGAAACAAGCAGCTTCCCAGGACTTTATAGACTAATGTGGTCATTGGAAGCTCAAAAAGCTTCTCAGAGCAGAACATGGAAAAAAGCTCCAGCTAATGTTACAGTGTTGGGAGCATAGGGTGGACATACACCCAGCTGTCTTGAGAGATCTCCATGTTCCAAATCCTGCACTCACACCAGAACTCGGCACAGAGACTAATTCAACAGCTGAAGAGCTCTGTGGAAGGGATGAAGCACTTGTGCCACGAGTGTGGGCTAAGGAAGGCAGACTACGGAAGTCACATGCTCCAGGGATGTTTGTGGATGGTTGAAGAAAGCATTCGCGTAAAAGCAGTGGCTTTGGCTCTGTTTGCAGAACACTGATCTGCTCTTTCCTTTCTCAGTCTGACTGGAATTCTAATTTTGATATGAGTAATAAAAGCTCAAGTGTTTTAATACACCCACATAAAATTCATCTTTATTAGGCTTTCAGGTACACACTATCATATCAAACTATGCTGTATTTCAGATAAAAAAGAAAACAAACAGATAGACAGTCTCAAATCTGCTGTATTGTCCTAAGATTGCTGAGCCATTTATATTTTGAGTATCAGTATATATTATTTTTTTTTAATTTTTTTTAAACTTTATTTATTTTTTTTATTTATTTGCCTTGGTGTTTGCCTGGAACTGGAACTACAGACAGTTGTTAGCTGCCATGTGGGTGCTGGGAATCGAACCCGGGTCCTCTGGAAGAGCAGACGGCGCTCTTAACCACTGAGCCATCTCTCCAGCCCCGTATCAGTATATATTATTATGAAGTTTCACATATATGCTTCTGTGGAAGCATAATATACAGCAGTATGTTTGGCTCGCTGTATATGGAGTGGTTTACTATGATCAAATTTAATTTTGGGGTGAAGGGGAAACTTTATGGAGGAGACATTTGTGTCTAGGGAAATTCTTTTTGTAAATTGCTTCAGTTCTACTGAGTATAGTATCTCTCTGTAAAAGTACCTCTACTGTTATTTTTTTCATTTTGCCAAACATGAATCTGTATATCAATTATTTGTCAATAGTTGCATTAATTTGAAAGATGAGAAGACAACTAATATCTTAAACCTATCTTATTTAAAATTCAGCATGCCCACTTCAGACAAGAAAACTGAAGAATTTGTTGAACAAAAATCATATTAATGTGGATTTATTGCTATTCCTATCTTCTTGGGTGGAGGGAGTTTTCTGGATTCTGCTCTCCAGAATTCAGGCTAGGCATACATTTGTTTGTGGATATAACACATTCACTTAGGAGAATACCAGATCTTCTAATTCAGATGTCATACCATGCTTTTTTACATTTCCAGCATATTGAACATGGTGTCTTCAATGTGACAATGTTTAGTGTTAACTATCAAGTTGAAGAATCTACAACTACCTTGGAGATGAAGTCCCTGGGCATGGTTTGTGGGGAGTTACCATTACCTTAGTTGATGTGGGAGGACCCATTTAGGCTGGAGAAAGACCAGTTCTTGGGACAGATTCATGAACTTCATAAAATAGAGCAAGGAAGCTGGGCAGTCCCATTCATTACCCTCTCACAGCTTCTTCAAGCTCTTGCCATAGTGGATTCCTAGCCATGATGGATGGGATCTTAAATAATGAGCCAAAATTAACCCTTTCTCCCTTCATCTGCTTTTGTTGAATATTTTATTACAGAAATAGGAAAAGAAACCAAGATACATGATAATGATCTGTGAATGAATGAGAAGCAGATGGTATTTTGGTAAAGTTTTAAACATTAATGCAACGATCCTTCACAACAATAGACTTTAAATTGGGATGCAAAATTCAAATGAATATATAGGCAAATATATCTGAAATAAGAGCCAAGAATCAATACAAAAATAAATAGAAGGGGAATCTAGCTTATCTTTACCACAAACTCTTCCGAAAGACTTTTTATTTTAATGGCTTTCATTAAATATTTTTTTTTAAAGAACTGAATTGGTTTTTATCAGCGGAACCATATGATTCAGGCTAGAAGACTGATTGAAATATCATGCTAAAAATCTGGTAATTTGTAAACAGTTTAAAACAATGATAACTGATTATTTAGGTAGCAATATAGTATCAGAAAGTAGCCATTTATGATGTAAATAAGTAAATCTGGGAGGTGCTGGATGCTGTAATAAAAGTAAAAACATTTTTTTTTAAATGGCCAGTTTTAGTGACATTCTTCTTTCACTGATTCTCCACTTCTCATTGGACATTTCATCACTCAAATTTATCTCTTTAAACTGATAAGACCATGGGAACCTGTAAGTGTTGTTCTCTTTGAAAACTGGCAGTTTTATGTTTGTGTCTCATTTGACTTGATGTGAACTCAGGAATCAGGGCCAATATTTCTGTTTGCATAATGGAGTTAGACTAAACCTTAATGTCTATGTAATATACTATCATGCAGGCAAACCTGTTAGACAACAGGTGAACTGAATTGCTCTTGATATAATTCTATAATTCTCATGTCACACCACTGTTGAAAATCAGCACATGACCTCGGTTCAAAGAAAATAAACAGTCAGACAAGTAACCATAAGAGTAACAATATCAACAAAAAAGAGTTTTCTAGGAAGTGAGATATGAAACCAGACAAATGCTTATAATTATTTAATAATATAATAATGTTATATAAACTGTGATTATAGTTATTTCTTTTTTCATAATGAATAAACAAATTTGGCCCTAAAAACCAAACCCATTAGAATACTATTCTCTCACTAAATTTTCCTCCTTTCAACCACAAAGGACACAATTTCAAATGTTACCTCCTATGGATGCTTCAAGAGAAAAAGCTAAATCCAACAAGATCCGGAGGCATAGCGGACATCACTGAACTAAAATTCGTTTGAAGCCATTTAATTTAGTTCTCTTTGGACTTCAGAACAATAGTTTAGCATTATTTCCATGGCTTCCTTGCTTCCTTTGTAGTCATCAATAAAGAAAATTAAGAAGTTTTATTTTAAGTAACACTTTCTACAGAAGATTCATTTTTACTGTCATGATTTTACATGAGGTAGAAATGACTACTTGTTATCTCAAATATTTTTCAAATTGAAAAGGCATCACTAAGAATTGAGTAGCCAATACAAACTAGCTATCCACATCAACATTCTAATGATGAGTTTTTACAGCTTCATTGATCAGGAAAGTGGTGTGCTAGGCTCATGGCTTCAGGATGCATTCAGATGCTTACTCACATGTTTATAATGTAGACCCTCCTATAATCTTGATAATTACAAAACAAATTCTAAAAACAGACTTCACTCTATTCCATACATTCTCACAGATCATTTGGCATTGGTCCAAAGATGCAACAATGTTTATGAGAGGATGTCTGACGTGGCAAGTTTGTATAAAACCCACATGAGTTGAGTAAGGAAGCTATAACCAAGTTAGATGAGCAGATTTTGTATGGGAGGAAGCCTCTTTTGTAGGTGAGCTACAGCACTAGTGGCAGGAACAATTCTATGTACCAGTGCAGAGTGATGTAGAAGGCTTTGCTGGGAGAACTGATGAATCAAAATGTTCATAATAGATGTCAAAGAATGTCCTATTGAGAGCCATTTCCTTCTCGGTATTAGTGGCTTTATATCTGCCTTGAAGTGTTCTATGAATGTAAATACTAATAATGATAACCTTTAGGGAATAAAACCCAAGAAACCATAATGGGCTACTTAAAATTACAATAATTTAGTTCCATCAGGTAAAACACAGTTGGACATAAGTAACCATTATTATCCCCATGCTACTTTTTGAAAACATTTTACAGATTAGTAAGAACATCTAAAATAGTATTTTTCCCAAGTGACACGGCTTGCAAAAAGCTAATTAGTCAGAATTGAGTTCCTTTCTCTGCTAGTTTTTTGAACAGAGTTTAAATGGCAGAGGGATTGTAACACTATCACAGATCCCAAGATCTTCCAGTGACTTTATTCCACAGCTGTGAATAACAGAAGCCGAATCATAAGAAACAAAAACATTCTAGAGCTTTGCAAATGTTGTGGGACTTCTGGTTTCTTAGTATAGTCATTTATACTAAGCATAGTTAGTATAGCAAGTTCATCTGTCCAACAGTGACCCCTTCCTAGCACTGCAAAAGAAGCATGATGACACAGTTACTGCACAGGGCTGGAGAAAAGATACCAGGGAAGCAGCATCTAAGGGACATCAGAAGGTAACAGGAAAAACATTAAGGGGAGCATTTCCAGACTCTTGGATATTTGGAAATTGACCCTCTGTAACAGCATCATCAACCAGTGTTTGGGAGTCCTAGCAATGGCAATTTAAACAGAATGCACACCTTGAGTCAACTGAAGATGCTAGGCTCAGCTAAGTCCAGAAAAAAGTACTCCCAGGCCACCTAATCAGACTCCACACCTAGAGAAGGCAGATAGAAATAGGTGACAGGATTCCCTTGCCTAAAGAGAGATGGATATACCTATCCAAATTTCTTTACAATTTCTGATTTCTGCATTTTTCTAACTCCAGGACTAAAATCTAAGTAACTACTCTTTGTGTCTTATCCCACAAGGCTAAGGCTAATTCACTTTTTGTTTCAAAACTTAATAAAAGAGTTCTTCTTTAGGTAAGACTTTTTCTTCACTTGTCTTAGTCTAAAATACGTCTGTAAAATTCTTCTTGGAATAAGGAGGCCTCAGAGAGCCTTCTTCTTAGAATACTTCTTGAAAACATTTTTTTTCTCTTAGAATTTCTCACCAGCAGAATAGAGAGGACCATGAAAGATTCCCTGGGATTGTTTACACAAAACTGCAGGAACCTGGATTGTGTCATGTCACAACACTTAGGCTCTGGAACTTTTCACATTGCGCATCATGTTACTGAAGGGGTGTTGTGGTTCTGTACAATCTGTGACCATGGTCAGCAGAGGCTCTAAAGGACTACTTTAGACCCCAGTTCATCTCTAGTACAAAGCCATTGACTCATGAGTCACTGTCTTAATCAGAATTGCAGTAACTGCTGAGACATGAGCAGAGGCTGCCCAAGATTCAGAGCAATGGTTCTGGATGTCGCCAGCCCTGAATAGGACATTTATGACTGTTGAAGCCTGTTGAAACAGGGTCTATAGACATGTAAGAGTTGTGGAATGTCAGATGATGAACTACAACATATCGTTATGTAGAATAGACACAATCATTTTGATTAGTTTTTTATTTATATTAATATATAGTTAATATATATTTATTAAGATTTTTGAGAATTTTATAGGATGTATATTGATCATGTTCACATCCATCTTTGCAAACTCTTCTCAGATTCATCTCCCTTTTTTCTACTCACACAACTTTGTGTCTGTGGTGGTCTGGATGAAAATGGTTCCCATAGGCACATAGGAAGTGGCACTATTAGAAGGTATGATGTTGGAGTGGATGTGGTTTTGTTGGAGGAAGTGTGCCACTGGATGTGGACTTTGGGGTCTCAAATGCTCAAGCCAGGCTCAATTTCTCACTTTTATCCGCTCCCTGCCAATTTGCATGTAGAACTTTCAGCTACCTCTCCAGCACCATGTCTGCTGTGAGCCACTGTACTTTCTATCTTGGCAATAATGGACTAAACCTCTGAAATTTAAGACAGCTCCTATTAAATGTTTCTTTATAAGAGTTGCTGTGGTCATGATGTCTTTTCACAGCAATAGAAATCCTAACTAAGTCAGTGGCCTTTTGCTTTAAACACATCAACTCTAATTTGTGCTACCCATGAATTTGTAGTTATTTGACCTTCCGTTGAGTGTTGACTTTTTAGTATCTACAGTTTTAAAGAAAATTAACTCTTCCTCTCCCAGTAGCTATCAAATGTCAATTGCACCTTAGTCAGGGGTGTGACTTGGTTTTGATGTCACTCAAAATAAAAACAAAATGAACAAAACAAAACCAACTGTATTTATGTGCATTCGGCCCACACAAGACCAGCACTAGTAACAATACGAAAAGGAAGAATCCTTGGTTGAGCTGATAGTGGGGGAGGAGACTCTATATGAGCAAAGGGATAGGGACTATGAGGAAAATTCCCACAGTGATGGTTGGCTGGGGCTCTGGGGAGCTCACTGAATCAAGAACAGCCACTTGAGAACCCTCTAGAAAAGGAACTAAGCCCTCCGAGGATAGGTAACTGTTCACTGGCATGGAAAATATGTGGAGCCTCAAAGGGAGGGTTCAGACTGTGTTTCTGTGCATGGACTGGCACCTTGGAGCCTTTTCCTTCCAGAGGAACACCTAACCTAATCTTGATATTAGGATGAGGAAATTGGACTTGCCTGGAGTGGATGCTGAGCTAATCCACCTTGGGACCTCCTGCCCTTTCTGGGGAGGGGATTGGGGGGTGGGAAGAAGGGAGGCCTAATACTAACTGGGAGGGGTTAGGAGGGAGAAGGGAGTTGGAACAAGGGAATACATGGATAAAAAGTGAAACTTTATTTTTATAAAGTATAAAAAAGAAAAGTCAATTGTGGGGCCCTAACAATAGTTCTGAAATACTGTCTAATGATGGACTATCTGAGAGTGGGCCACACTCTCTTTAATTGAGCATCAATTGCTGAGTTCATTGGGCTGCAACAGAAAGTTCTAACCTCAGGGTCACACAGAGAGCCACGAATGATCTCCATGAGTATAAACTGAGTAGTCATGAGAATGAGAGACATATCTATGAGAAGGAAGGGTGTGAACAGAAATTGGGAGGTGTGATGATCTAAAAAACAAATTTATTTACTACTCCTATTCAGAAAAAGGGTCTATACTCTTAGACAATGCTAACTCTCCCTCTCCCAGAAGTTCAATGTTAATATCACATTAACTAGGGGTGTGATTTTGTGTCCACATTTCTGGCACTTGAGGCAATTTTGAAATCTGGTGAGCAGAACCTGCATGCACATTTAGAAAGTCACACAGAGGATCAAATGCATCTAAAGAGGGTCTTTTGACCTGAAATTCCTAATGGCAATGCCTTTTAAAGTTAAAACTCTTTTTTTGACATCTTTCCTGTAGCAGATGCAAATGGGATTGCTTTGAGTGTAGAGGGGCTGAGGATGAGATGTCCCTTCTGATCTCCTGTCTAAGGCAGGGTTGAAAAAGTATGTCTTTTAAAAGTATAAATCATTTGGAGTTTAATATCTTTGAGATAATTATTTGATTTTTGAAACTTACCTATTTTTCTCAGGGTTGAGGTAGACTCTAATTAAAGGTAGGATTTTTGAAAGTGAAGTTTCTAGCACAAATCAAGAATTTTTTTATATGTTATAATATAGAACAAACAGAATCCAAACCCTTTAACACATAACATATTCTTGTATGCCCAGTAAAAGTATCTATCACAATCAGTGGAGAAATTAAAAGCACAGTTTTCTTTAGCTTCTCCAAAAGGCTGTGGTGATTTCAAAGCAATACTTTAAAAAAAATTCAGAAATAGTTAGATTTCATGATAAAGCTTAACTTTTATTACAGGCACACACATATCCACATACGATTTGTGTGTGTGCATCTGATAATATTTCAAATAATAATGTGTGTGACTTACTGGGTAAATTTATAGCATATGCTTTCAATAATAACTCCGTCATCATAGTCAATCTTTTGACCCAGTGATTTGTCATTTTACATTTAAGCATGCCAATTAGGTGACTGTTTTGTGATTCAGCATTATTAAGTTTATGCTATTTTTAAGGTTTTTTTTTTCAGTCAGTGAAATATGAACTTTTCATTTCTTACTGGTACAGCACAGCTATAGCAAGACGGCAGAAGAGTCAGTTCTGCCAGGGCTGTTAGAAAAGTGACTAGCAGCTCAGCTAGGTCCTCACATTCTTACAGATCGTGCAATAGATAGCATGCTCACTTCATTTTGAAAGTATCTTAGAGACAAATAAAATAAAGGGACCTGATTATGTGTAAACACACACACACACACACACACACACACACACACACACCCCAGAGGCAGAACTAGTCTCATCATTATAGTGGTAAAAATGAGAAAATTCCAAGTCTGAATAATGAATACAAGAAAAATTTTTCTATATTAAAAACATATGAAAAAAATCAAATGAGAAGAGTCACAAATTGTTCAGCTGGGAAAATTTGAGAGCAGTAATCCTGCCAGAGGCAATGCAGGGTGTGTCCCTTTGTGACACTCATCTCTGGCAACTTTGAGGTGAGTTGATGGGAGGTTGCCCCTCCCCTACCAGTCTTTGCAGAATAAGTCTTCTCTCCTGTGTCAAACCAGCTATACTTCTTTTCTGGCAGGAACATAGGCTAGGGCCGATGAACCAAGCAAGCTGTCTTTCCTTGGTTTCAGCAAATGTCTATTGTTTGGAATCAAGCAGCACAATGGAATGGCTCTGTGAAACCATCATGAACAGGTTTAGAGTGCTCAGCTTCTCTTCATTTTCAGTCAGATGCCACATGGAATCAATGGTTTCTGCAAGGCATCATTGTACCAGTGAAGTTGGACATAGTCTCCCTTGGATGTAAAAATATTACCAAATACGTTCTTGGAGTTCTGGTTTTTGCCCACCACAGTATATCAGGTCCACCCTCTCCTAACAGGAAAGCTTCTCCATGTCTCCTCTGAGCCAGGCTCTTCTCCAATTATTATTATTTTTTTGCAGCTCTGAATTTATCCTTTAAAGTAATCCTAGTGGCTGCCATTTTAAACATATCTGCAAGACTGATTGTCTCCCTTGCTTGAAGTTAAGGGTAAGTCAGACAGGATTGACTAATTGTCATAGATATGTCTAGAAAACAAATAAAAAGTGTAAAAATTATTTAGAAACATAATTAAGTTTAAATTTCAGATTAACAGAGCAATTACATCTAGAGGTTGTTTATATAAAATTTAAACCAACTGGACTTGTTGCCAATTCAACAGCACATTATTTTTACCATGGCTGTCTCTTCAGGACTTGGTAGAGTATCTATGAGTTAATTTAGTGTCTTCAATGGATATGTGAGAGACTTCAGATAGCAAAGAAAGTACTATAAATTTTTAGACACTTATTAATATGTGAGAACATACAGTTGTATACTTAAACTACATTGCCCCCAACATTTCTTGAAGTATATTTTATTTTATTAATATTATTTATACTTAAATGATAACAGACATTATATACTTGCAATAGAATTCACTAAGACAAAACAAAGTAAAACAACAAAAATAAAAAATATATTTGAGGCATTTTTCCATGGTGTTCACTGAAACAGCCTAAGAAACTTACACAGCAGCGAACCGCACAGAAATCATTCACCAGAAGCCAAGTCCTGCAGAAGTGGCCAGGAAACTCAGGAATAGGTATTATAAAGGTGAATATGCCCAGAGACTTTTCTTCCTAGTCATTTCTGTAATTGTGCAACATAATTGTAGGAGAAACTGTAGGCATGACCACAGTAGGCCAGTCTACCTGGTACACTGTACTTCTAAAGAAAAAGCCTGGCACACCATGCCTCTGAATATGAACACTGAATTCCAAAGAAGCCTGCATAGCTTGTAGCTGGGTTGCTATGTGTCTGTGCTCACTGCTCTCCAGGTCTTTTAACGTGCTTCTTCCTTCTGCATAGAGACCTGTTTGTATGAGGGCTCACTGTTCAATCCCAGGTAATGTGCTAGCCAATCACAATTGATTGGCTTCTACTGTACAGATAATTGTTCACATGTAATAGAGCAGACAATGTTCCCTGAAATCATCTCTAGAGTGGTTCATTTCTGCACCTTTACTGACCCATGGGCATTGCAGGCCTGTCGGGGTAAACCCTGAAAATGATAGCATATAATTGCTCCCTAGAAGTTGTGAAGAATATTGCAAACTTCTTAGATTTTATATTTGTCTTTCTTTTAATTAATTTCAATAAATTCTGAATGCCTATTTATACAAAAATATCAAAATATACTATAAAATTGTAAATGTACAACAGAAGTGCATAAAAGTATATGCAAGTTGAAATCATATTTTTCATGAAAACTGCAAAGCACAATGAAAGTTATTAATAATAAAATGGTGCAATGTTCACTGACTGTATCAGTAGAACAATAAACCCAATACCCTGTAACATATGTAGCTTGCCCCCACACTCTTATGATCTCTACAGTGATAGCCAATTTTATTTTGTCACGTGAGAAAATCATTAATAAAATAAAATGATTAAAAAAATCATTGTATCATTGTACATAATAATCACTACATGTAACATATTTTTACTTTATCTGGGCTTACTTTAGTTTTTCTTTGTAGAAAAACTTTTTAAGAGAAATTCTATTACTAGTCATGATGAGGTTATGGGTATTTCTATTTATTGACTAGATTTTTAGGCTTATGACCAATATATTTAAAATTTCTATAAAATTGTTTGTAATAGTCTTATATTATCATTTTACTGCATGTCTCATGCAATTGTTAATCTTGGATTCTCTAACCTCTTGCTTCCTCTCACTTTTCTCCAGGCCTGTTATTATCATCCTTAAAATTCTCAGAGGTTCCTTAAAGAAGTGCTTATTGCATTTGGTGTAAAAAAATCTTTTTTATGTATCTTTGTTGTCTATTTTTTTACACCATGAAAGTTACTGATGGTCACTAAAGTTTTTCTCTATGGGTCCAGTTTGTATGGGATGGGTCAACCTGATCCGATTCCTGCTGCCTCCTCCTCCTGAGTATTAATATCTATCATGGTATGCTACTATGCTTTCTTAATGAAACACTTTTGGTAGTAGAGTGAACCAATATATCCCCAATTTCTCTCCTACACTGCCACAACCTTTAAGAGAATTTTAAAAGAATTGCAAGTAAATAATGACATTTATTATAATCTTGAATTTCTCAAACCTAAAACAAAATTATATTATCGATGAGGCCAGGTACATTCACCTACAATCCAGTGGAGGACCCAAGGCTATACCCATATAAGTAAACTGTCCAGAGAGAAGACACTACACTGGCAGTCCTTAAGAGGGAATTCCTACACAATGGCTGTCAAAACTTGTTGTTCATATGCCAACTGAGCCTCTATTCAGGGGCTGAACTCTAGTTCTGAACTCTAGTCTCAGAAATGCGAAGATTTCAGTGGGATGTTTAATGAAACTAAAATATTTTAGTAGACTTTTGTGAAGCTTCTTCTTTGAATGTGTCATGTGGATGAATATTCTGTCTATATAAAAACACATATTTTTTTTAGTATGCTAAATGAGAAATATGTAAACCTGTCATCTTCCCATGAACTGAACAGGTAAAGTAGAAACCAGTACTTGTCAGTATTAGTTACTTCTATTGTTGCCATAACAACAGATCCATAGAGATCAAATGGAGAGGACTTACTTTGGCTTCTAGTTTGAGAGTTCAGGCATGATAGTAAGGAAGGCATGGTGGTAGGATGTTGAAGATCTTTGTTCACATCTGGGTGTATCTCATTCACCTTGTGTTTTACCTTTTCCCTTTATATTTGGGATGAGCCTGCAGTCCACACCATAGTGCTACTCATGTTCAAGATAACCTCTATTAATCCTCTCTGGAAATGTTCTTACAGACCTTCCCCGAGATATGTTCCTCTGTTATTCTAAGTTAAATCAAGTTGGAAGTGAAACTTAATTATCTTGTTGCTTAAGTTAATACAAATGGTTAATGTAGACTAGTGTTGAGGGTTACTAGCTTGAAAATGTAATTAGGCATAAGAATGACAATAGTTTATTGAAAGGGTACATACATGTACACAGCCATGTTAAAATATCCATGGGAATTTGAGAGGTGCATTATTTGGGGATTCTTTTACTTTTGAAAGGTATTTGAAAGTGGAAAGTTGATATTCTGGTTTCCTTTTTTGATGTGATTATTTAGGCACTTAAAATGAAATACTAGGAGCTATAGCAATAGGTTGGACTTTAGATATGTCTCCCTCACATACTCTGAGACACAAATTATTAGCAACAATTATTCTGGTCACTAACAAGAGAGACTGCTCATGGAAACAAGTCAGATTCTCTAAGGAGATGTCCTGACCATAGCTGGCAAGTAAGATTGATTCTGGAAGCCTCTGGAGAGTATAAGTGAGTCTAGACAGGAATAGACATTCTGGACAGTACTGTGCACACATGGTAGGAAATGAAAGCACTATAAAAGGACTTGAACAGAAGACAAGGATGATTGAGAAGGCCAAGTCACATTTCTCCCAATTAAGAAACACAAGAGCTCATGCCATCTAAGAGCGGGCAGAGAAATATAATCCCCAGGGAATGATAGTATGGAGAATAAAAATGAGCAGTGTGAATAGTTGTCTAAAATTGGATGGATTATAAAAAGGAAGTGTTTAGTTTCATCTCTTCCTCTGAGTGTTTTTACACTTAACAGGAAGGGTCAAGAAAGTGTCCTCACAAGATGCAAATTTAGGAGATGAGGTTGGAGGACCTGGTATTTCTACATTGTTTTCTTGCTCTGACCATTATCATTTCTACTCTTCTTTTTCTTATTTAACATCATAGGTTGGGGACCAGACTTCCAATTATGAACGCCAGAAATGCAGAAGGTATTTAAATTAACAACAGATGAATGCACACAAAAAACCTATCATGCTGAAGCTTTACTTTTAAAGATTCATTATTTTTTAAATTACATATAATTATATATAACATAAATATGTTTATATATATATATATATATATATATATATATATATATATATATATAAAATCTGTATCTGTGTGCACATGTGTGGAGGTGCCTGCTAAGGTCAGAGAGGCCAGAGAACACAGATACTTTGGAGAGCTGGAGTTACAGGTAGATTTGACCCACCTTTTGTGAGTGTTGGAATTCAAACTCAGGTCTTCTATCTGAGCAGAACAAACCTTTAACTGCTGAATCATCTGTCTTGCCAATTTTAAAACTTTATGGCAAAACTTCTAAGCACCTAAGTGAGCTAACTTGAGTTTTCACTTTATGAATTTAAGAATGAATACAAGTACAGCAAAAACTGTAATTGTATTGCCCACTTTTTGAGGTGACCCACTACTTATGTACCTGGGTAATCTGATCATGTATGAGTGGGAATGGGTTTAGGGGGAAGTGCTCGTTGAATTATTGTTGCTATAAATACTTGGACCTACACAGTAACAACACCCCCAATTTTCTGTAAGTATGGAATTTTGTAAGATAAAGTCAATAGGACTAAAAACAAAAAATGAATTCAAAGATACAGAATTTTGCATAAAAATAAAATAGTCAATAGAACAAAAAAAAAAGTATTAGTGACCAAATAGAGAAATAAATGAATGGGTTGTATAATGATGAACATAAATTATTATATTTACTATCTCCACAGTCAATTGCTGAGTATGACAGATTGCATTTCTATTGGTAAGCCATAGCAGATGATGCAAGGGTAGTGCACTAATGCTTCAGTAACTTAAAAAAGTTGCTTGACATTACTGGGTTGTCATATCTGTCATGTAGCATGCTAATGGCCTGGCTTAATTATCAGTGATGGAGGGGACAGTAGGTACACAGATCTTTTGTATTCTGTTTTTTAGGCCACATTTACTGGCATATGATAATATGACATAACAAGGTTAGTTTATATCTTTAGTTCTGGTACTGATGAGCATCAAGTTGAGCCTTCGCATGATGTACTACTATGTAAATGGGAAAAGAACAGCCTATGGAAGAAAGGCATTTAAACCTTCACTACCTAATTTTCTTTTTCTTTTTCTTTTTTTTTCCTTTATTTTGTATTTATTAAAAAAAAAACACAGTAAAAGGAATTTAAAATGTGGAAGAGTTAACAATAACTATATAGAGGATAAGAATGATAAGCATGGCTTATCAAGGGTAGACATACAAATAAGATTGCTACACCTATATTTTCTTTGTGTTCATCTTTCCCTCTGAATTTTCTTTTTTTTTCATCCCTGTATATCCTTATTCAAGGTCTCTTCCCCCTCCCAACACATCTGGTCACTTTTTTTTTCCTCTGCAACTCCCCATCCCCTCCCTGGGCAGGGAGCATACAGTCCTATGGTCCCACTGACCCATTAATGCTTAGATCAGTCTCCACCTCTGGCCAAATCCAGTTCTTTCCCCTCTCCCTCAAGAG
>PVIH01014175.1:0-55033 GCA_004025045.1 Sigmodon hispidus | reverse complement strand
AATGAAATTGAGTATTGTTCTTTCAAGGTCTAAAAAATATTGTGTCGGGATTTTGATGGGCAGTGCATTGAATCTGTAGAGTGCCTTTGGGAGAATGGCCATTTTTACTATGTTGATCCTACCAATCCAGGAACATGGGAGAGCTTTCCATTTTCTGATATCCTCTTCAATTTCTTTCTTCAATGATTTAAAATTTTTCACATCCCACATAATTATTATAAAAGCACTGGTATGCTACCCACTTTTAATAACCATCCATCAAATCTTTTCCACATAGCTTTTAAAAAATATTTTGGATATTTTATTCTAATTGTATGAGTCTACTGGTGATTGAGCATTCTTCTCACATTTTCCCACTTGTAGAGTTAAGAAAATTTAAAACCTCTAAACAAAAGAGGACAGTAAGGAATAGTAAAGAAAATTTAAATAAAATTTTTAGAAATGCACACTAAACAGTAATGAATAATTATTTATTTGTAACAGAAAGCTAAGTAATAAACTGTCGAGCAAAAGATGAGGTTATTGACCAACAATCAAGTCATCTCTGAGTTTTGGAAGTCTCAGTCATTCCCATTTCACAGTACTTGTAATGGAAGAGAGAAGTGGATTGTAGATCTATAGTACAATTATCATGACAAAGGAGGAGAGTGGTGGCTGAAAGCTTGCCAAGTGTCTCATGTTAGATTACTTCTACAGTAACTTTGCCTATTTTTCTATGGGACTGAGAGATAATATCTATTAATTTTACACTACAACTGAAGAAACTGCAATTCTGAAGAACTGAGTTATCAGATACAAATCCCTCATTTGAGCTACTTTTCTCATAGTTGTGAGAAAATACCTGGAAATTAGCAGTTCAAAGAAGGAAAATTGACTTTGGCTCATAGTTTGAAGATGTCAAGGCAGGGCATGAAGTGTCTGGTCACATTGAGTCTACTAGGAAGTAGCAAGAAATAAATCCTGATGCTCAGATCATTTTCTCCTTTTTGTTCAGTCTGAGGTCAGGGAATGATACTACCACCACATAGGGTCCCCCTTCCCAAGTTTGCTACAACCTAGAAGCTGTATAAAGAAGCTTCTTTTTAGAACAGTCCAGTTTGGCCTTGAACTCACTTCTTTTTGAATCAGAGCTTGAATCTCTATATCCTTTCTGGTTATTAGCCAGAGATGCTCTCAAGTCTTGGAAACCATTGGTATTTCTATGAATGCAGTTTGCTTTCTCATCAAAGCTTCCAGGTAAAAATGCAACTTGTCTATTATTTGATTTCTGCCCCTTTAATGTTTCATCCCAAACAAAGAATGCAATGTTTCATGCCTGAAATTCTTAACTTTTGAGGGTATAACACCATAGAAGACTATACCTTTTACTGAAAAATTTCTATCAGTTTTTACACAATAACAGAAAGTAATTTTTTATCTCCTACCTCTATTCTTTCACTTTGTTGGAAGACCAATCTCATAGATATTAAATGAAATCCAATACTTAGATGTCTGAATAATTCTGATTGTTTAGTGTGGACAACCTTCAAACACATTAGAATATAGATACAACAAAGAGTAAACGAATCTATTAAAAATGACTGGAACACCACCCTGCTTTGATGTTTTTGCTGTAATTTGGTAGATAATCTCCCTTTTGACTTGTTGTCTTATTTCTCCTGAAATGGGCTTTTACTATGCACTGTCTTACCGAGAAGAAGTTTAGGAACATATTTCAAAATGGATTACTTTACATATTATATAATCTTTGTGTATTACTCTTGTCATATTATAACACTTGAGAAATGTAAAAATTGAGACTATTGTGTAAAATGTGTATCAATTTAGCAACCTAGCAGATTACTTCCACAAAATAGAGAAATGCTTTCAAAGAAAAGCTATTGAATGCACACACACACACACACACACACACACACACACACACTCACACACACATGATTTTCTTCTTCAGTGGAAATGACAATTGTCATAAACCATTTCTTTTCTCTTCGTATAGAACACCTATCTGTGTTATTTAAACAAAATGGCAAAGTTATTATAAATCTCTTAAATTGTAAGAAAGAGGTATTAGAAAATGATCAAGGCATTTTGATTTCAGTTTCAGGTGAAAGATAAACTTTCTTTGATTTACAATAGACACTGAAGCAATTTTCCATTGACAAATGTATTCATAACATATAGCTCAGTGACTACTGCCTCATATCAATGTGATATAGTTCACAAATTATATATATGTATATATAACTGCTAGTAATAAATATATACTAGATTTGAGACAAGCTTTAAAAAACAGTCCTTATCCAAGTAGCCAGAAAATGTCAAGATCTATGCCAATATAATTAAGATGTCAAATATCCAATAATTAATCCAAACAGGCTGAAAATATAAATCACATACTAGAAACGGGACAGTTGCTACCATTTATAGTCTTGTTAAGTTAGATAAATTCTCTTCAGAAGATATCCAGGGTGGTTGGATAAATTCTTTTAAATCTTTAACTTATCAGACTCTATCTAGTTATCTAAAACTATATGTGGAAAGAAAGAGTCTGTACCAAAATAAGAGTATTTCCTTTGAGATATAGCCAATGCACTGATTTCATTGGGTGGTAAGAAGTTGGTACAAAACCACTGGATGAATCTTGAAAGCCCCATTTTCTTTATTGTTTTAAATTTCTGTTAACTTAACATCCAAAATATAATCAGCCAATATCTGAGAGGGAGTCTGGATAGTTAAGCACATATTTAATACTGTCTGTTTTATTCTTTGAAGACATGTTAATTTGTGGATAGTTGCTAAAGATTTCAAAAGCAGAGCTGAAAATAGTGAGTAAGAAGTTAAAAAGATGAGCAAAGGTTGAGGTGCTTAAGTTGTTTTGAAACTAAAAATAAACAAATGGTACTATGAACCTCTAAAAGGGAAAGGTATAGGAAACATTCTAGGTTTTTATGTGTGTGTTTTTTTGTGTATGTGTTTGTGTTTTATTAAAATACATAATTTCATGGTAACAAAACTGGGCATAAAATTAAATGCTCTCACATTATGCACTTAGATTAAAATGATCTCAATCTTATCTATTTGCTGTGAAGAAACCACAAAAAAAAACCCTCTCTGTAGAAGCACATGTAAGACATCACACCACATTACCACTGGAAATTTTGGTACACACCATTCATCATTCAGCAACAAATGGATCAAATTGAAACCAACAAACAGAACTAAACAATTGAAAGCTAGTGCAATCAGTAATAAAATCTATCACTCCAAGCATTTGAATTAGTAGAACATCAATTTAAAAATAACCACAGGAAATACATTTAGACAGAATTACAAGTCTAAAACAATTAACTCACAGCAATTATTTAGGCAAAAAAGACAATTTTAATAAATAAAATCTCGAGAATTAGCATTAGGAATGTGAGTGCTGGGAAGATGGTTTTGTGGGTGAAAATGCTTCCTGCACAATAGTGAAGATGTGAGTTTGGACTCAAACCCCCCACATGAGGGCAAAATTTGGGAGCATCTGTATTCCCTTCACAGGGTGAACAGACAAAAAGAATCCTGGGGGTGGGAGTGGGTGCTAGATGAAATAAAAAATTCTAACTTTTAATGAGAGACCTGAAATAAATAAGGTAAAAAGAGATAAGGAAATTCAATGACTCTTCATATCCATATATGTATGCATAGGCAAGTACTTTCACATACATCTGCACACACACACACACACACACACAAATGCACATACACAAATAAAATTAAGTTAAAAGCTCAATAGGTATGTTATTTTTAATAGAATAAGTACAATCCAAATAAAGTTTTGACACTCTGAACATAGAACAGTAGAAGATAACCAGAATAAATAATGGGTAAATGAGATTTTGAATATAGAAAACAGAAGCAGGGAGCATGCTGAAAAATATGTAATAGATTCAACTAGACCTGAGAGGAAAAGGACACAGGAAATGGGATAAAAATGTCATTGGGAAAGATGTTGATAGAGGAATTTCCAAAGCCAGTAAAATGCACGAAAGAATTTATGGGGGGATAGCAAAAGGATCACATTTAACCCGAGAGGGCAGAAGCTAAAAGAAAACAAGCTGTATGGAGAGAAAAAATTACAATAGGAAATAAATTTGACTCCAAACTAGTTCTTTGATACTAAGAGCCCATGCTAAACAGCCAGATGTAATGTTTTGGATTTATAATCTCAGCAGTTCTGTAGTGAGATGGAAGGTGGTGACACAATAATTTCTTGGACATTCATGTGCCAGCTTTTCTGGAATATACAGCACAGCATGAGAAACAAGGTAGGAGAAGAGAACTTACTCACTTCTACACACACACACACACATACACACACATATACACACACATACACATAGGTACACATGCAAATACACATGTACACATGTTCATACACATATACACATAGGTATACATGCATATACACATGTAAATATACTCTCTCTCACACACAAAGACTAATAAACTAGCTAGACTGACAGTTTACTCCTCACATTTAAAGAGAAATAAGTATTCCACATTTTTTCAGATGAATAAAAGAACAACAATGTTTGATTTGTAAAATGTTATAGTGAGGCTTTTAGGAGTAGTCCCACCACTCAGCAGCACACTTATTTTTGAGAATGCTTTTTCTTTCTTTTTTTAATTTAAAATTTTTAAAATTCTTTTTTGACTTTTTTTATTTAAAAGTTTTTATTTTTCTTTTACATACCAACCACAGTTCCCGGTTCCCTCCCCTCCTCCCACTCATCTCCCAGCTTATTCCCCATCAACTGCTGCTCAAAGAGGACAAGGAGTCAATAAAGCCTAGGATATCAGATTGAGGCAGGACCAAGCCCCTCCCCGCTGTATCAAGGCTGAACAAGGTATCCCTCTATAGGGAATGGGTTCCAAAAAGCCAGTTCATGCACTAGGGATAAGTCTTGGTCCCACAAGGGTCTCTACTAACTGCTTAAACCACACAACTGTCATCCACATTCAGAGGGTCTACTTCAGCTCAATGCAGGTTCCCCAACTGTCAGTCGACAGTCCATGAACTCCCAATAGCTTGGACTAGCTGTCTCTGTGGGTTTCCCCATCATGATCTTGACCCCTTTGGCTCATATAATTCCTACTCTCTCTTTTCAAATAGACTGGGAACTAGGCCAATACCAACCATAGATTCACCACTCATATCTCCCACTCCCCTCACCCTTTCTCACCACCACACAGCCCATCCCTGTCTCCAAAAGGGTGAGGCCTTCTGTGGAGAGTTATCAAAGCCTTGTAGTTTCTGTTGAGGCAGGGCCAATCCCCTCCTTCCTGCATCAAGGTTGAGTAAGGTGTTCAATCATAGGTAATGAGCTCTATAAGCCCAGTTTACACCTTTATTAATAATCTTTAGTTGTATTTAAAGAAATCTAAAACTGTGTCTTAAATATTAAAAGAACTTAACAAAAGTAAAATTAGAAAAAAGTTAGCTGTTATGTGTTGTAAATGGTTCTGGCTTGGACTTTCCGGGTCTAGACCAGAGGTTTTGTTCCCACTTTCAGTCCCGCTTAGCCTCAAATAATCACAGACAGTCTTATATTATTTCTATGTTGGTTAACCTAGGGCCCAGGCATATAATTTGCTAGCTCCTTCATCTGGACTCAACCCACCTTGTTCACCCATGTGGCTTGGTACCTTTTCTCAGAGCAGCATTTTCTCTGCGTCTCTTGGCAGCTCAGGTGACTTTGGCATCTGTTTCTGGCATCTGTGTCTGCTCTGAGATGTTCCTGAGTTTTCTTAGACTGGTAGTCCCACCCACACTTCCTGTTTGCCTTTGGCCAATCAGCTTTTCATTAAAGCAATTGGCAAGACAAATATTTACAATGCCAGCATAATCCCACTACAGTTATGACTGCATTATGAAGGCAGAACTATGAGATCGAGTTCTATTTGGAGTTTTCAGTATTTGTTACAAGACTTTCTACAAAAAATGCCATGTTTTACAGCTGAAATCATTTATTTTGTGGCATTTCTGCTATGACAAGCATACCTAAGTAAAAGAACTAAAAAAGGAAAACAGTTCCTCCTCTGCTGTACATTTCATAAAGAGTACATCTCACCTAAGGCAGGGAAGCCCAGGAAAATGCCTGTCACATTGCAGCCACAACTGGGAAGCAGAGATTAGTCCTGTGCTAAACTCACTGTTTTCTTTTAACTGAGCCTTCGAAGCAAGCCCACAGAATGCTAACATTGCCACAGACCAGTTTATTCAAAATAGCTAAAATTAATATTCTGCAAGGATGTATTCATCCCAATGTTTACAATTGTCAATATGTAAAATTATATTAAATACTCATCAAAAATTGATGACCTAATACAAAAAATATGATTTCTACATTGGAAGCTGACAATAACATCAACTTGTATAATTAGCTCATTAAGAAAATAGATAACTGATAAACTAAAGAAGATGTGACAAAATTCAACAATATTCTGTTAAAATTATCCTTAGTACTTTGATAAAAAAGAAAACTCACTGGAATATGTTAGGATCTTCATATTGAGAACCATACTCATTCTTTACTAAAACAGCATCTGATTTCTAATACTGTACATAGTTTTAAAAATTAATGTAAATGAGATAATTTATTAAAATCATGTTATTAATTTTGTTTTTGTTAGCAATGATTTGGACACTTTACTTTCTAGCAGTATGGTATGTAAATAAGCCACAGTTGTCTTTATTGTGAGTTTAATGGAAATGGTTCAGTGTGAACATTCTGCATATAATTCAATGTGTGTTTGATTTGATGTCTATTCAGAACATACAAAGAAATGCCATAATAATTATTTGAAGTCAGTCGCAATGATAATGTCAAATTGTTTTCCAAAATTACTCTGGCAAACTATGCTTTTAGGATTAGAGATTGGTTTGACTGTAGAAGGGTTGCTTAGCATAAATTTGTGGTGGCCATAGTACATCCATGGGCATTAGTTGTGACCTACTGTGCTTTCTTTATCTGTAGCTGAGCCTAACCTGATTTGAGAGGCTTTAGATTTTATTTTTTATGTTTCATGCATTTTAGAGAAAAGAGAAGTTTTATTACTGTATGGGTATTTTTATCTATTCTGAATAATTTGCTTTTTTATATGAAGTTTGATATTGATTTTCAAAAACCAATAAAAAAGATTAAAATGGAGAGAATTTAAGGTTTCCATGTTTTACCGTTAATGGTTGATATGTAGTGATATATACAGTGGTAATAGTCTGTTTCCATTTAGTGAATTATGATAAAGAGTAAAATTTATTTGTCATTTGAAATCACATTTTAGGGAATGAATTAATTCAATCTTTATTTTATATGAATTTTCTTTTTACATATCAACTTGTAAAGATTCATTATATATTTTAAATGAGTCTTTTGAAGGTAACCATTGTATCTATATACAAATACAACAATTTGTACATACATTTTGATATACAAAACAAATGTATATTTCTCCTAATGGTGTTTTGCTTTCTCATTTGATTAATGGGGATATTTATAAAAATAAATTTTTAATTTTTATATACTAATTTTAAAACTTGATTTCTGTGGTTACTTACTTCTATACTAAGAGTGAAAAAATATGCTTTAAACTATAACATATCTTAATTGTTGTAACTATCATTTTAAAATTTATACTCCACTAAAATCTTATTTTAGTGAATCAGAATTTTTCCTATTGCAATGCAATTTACCTAAAGTCACTTATTAATAGGATTCTGTTTTTTCTTTATTAACAAAATCTAATTTGTAAGACATATTGAACACTGTTCTGATAGTCCATTTGTTTTGTTTATACAAAAGAGAAATAAATTGTATCATGAGTTTTAATATCTTACTGTGCATTTATGCCACTTTATTCAACTTTAGCTTATTACTCTTAGCTCTTAATACTTCCATATAAATTCTATTATGTATTTAATAAACATCATTTATATTTTGCTACTCTCTAAGAAAATCAGCCAGAATATTTTTGTCTAAGATGAAGCAGGAATAAAAACATGAACTAGTTTCTTCAGAAAAGCTATTTTTTTAAGGTGACATATGGTCTGAAATCTAAAGTGACAATAAGGTGACAGTTATCAAAATGCATGAAAAAGCAAAGAAACTTGAGAAAATTCTGATGAACACCACAGAAAATCCCTTGTTAAATTCAACAGAAAGTCAACCATGGTGACATATGCCTGTATTCCCAGCAGTGAGGAAGCTAAGGGATTCCAGGATCGCAAGGCTAGCTTGGGCTTTACAGTATGTTCCATGCTATCTTTGGCTATAGTATAAGATTTTGTCTCAATCTTTCACCTCTAGCCTAATAGAAGCAAACATTATGATTTGGGAAAATAGAAAAATGAAGTAAAAATGAAAATACAAATGAAATTCATTAAACCATCACAGAGTTTATATTACATAAACAATTTGTCTATAACATGAAAATAGGGTGGGTATTAAAATATGCTTCAGTGAGAAAAAATCAACTAACATATTAATAATTAATGTATACTTACTAGGCATCTGAGATACAACAGTAAAAAAGAAAGAAAAGTATTTTTCTTTGGACTTTGACAATGCAGAAATAGCCAGTGAACAAATTTGAGACAACATAAGAAACACTGATATGCCACAGACAAAAGCAAAACAAAATTCACATTTTTACAAAATGTGAATTTAAAAACTTAAACTTGCTATTACAAATAATGCTGCTATGAACATAGTTGAGCTAATGCCTTTGGGGTGTGAATGTGTGTCTTTTGGGTATATGCCCAATAGTGGTATTGCTGCATCCTTGGGGAGATTGATTTCCAGTTTTTGAGAAACCGCCATACTGCATTCCAGAGTGTTTCAACAAGTTTACGCTCCTACCAACAATGGAGGAGTGTTCCCCTTGTCCGTATCCTCTCCAGCATAGGTGTCCTCTGTATTTTTGATCTTAGCCATTCTGACAGGTATCAGGTGGTATCTCAAAGTAGTTTTGATTTGCATTTCTCTGATGGCTAAAGATGTTGAGCACTTTTTCAAGTTCCTTTCAGCCATTTGTAATTCTTCTGTTGAGAATTCCTTTTTTAGTTCTGAACCCCATTGCAGGCAAATGGATGGATATGGAAAATATCCTCCTGAGCGACATATCACAAGCCCAGAAAGATAAGCACGAGATGTACTCACTCATTTGTGGACTTTAAACAAAAAGCAAAGAACACTCAAGCTACAACCACAAACCCTGAACAGCTTGGGATCTGAAGGAACTTAAGAGAGACAGCCAGGGATTCTCCTAGGAAGAGGAAGTACAGATCTCCATAACTAATTGGGAGCATAACGGGTTGCAACCAAAATGGAGTGGAACAAATCATAAGAGAAGGAGAGGATTGAATGAGAGGAACAATAATGATGGAGGAAAAAAAAGAGAGATGGAGATCTTAATAGAGGAAGCCAATGTGGGGTTGGAAAAAGACTGGGTGCTAGAGAAATCGCCAAGAACTTACAGAATGTCTCTGGCTAAGTCTCCAACCAATAGTGAAGGTGTTGCCTAGACAGGACTTCCTCTATAATCAAATGATTAGTCACCCTAATGAAAAGTCACCCTAAGTTCCATCACAGAACTTACATCCATGAAAAGAGGTAGAGGCGGGGACACATGGCTGAGTACTGGGCTAAGTTCCTGATCCAGCTAAGAGCGGGGGAGGAGAATCTATATCAATAAGAGGATAGGGATTACGAGGAATATTCTCACAGTGATGGTTGGCTGGAGCTCCGGGGAGGTCACTGAATCAAGAACAGCCACCGGGGAAACACCAGGAAAAGGAACTAGACCTTCCAAGGATAGGCAACTGTCCACTGATATGGGCAGTATGTGGAGTCTCAAGCAGGAGGGGGATCAGATTGTGTTGCCCTGCACGTACTTGCACTTCGAAGCCCATTCCCCTCTAGAGGAATACTTAACCTAGTACTGATATTAAGATGAGGAAATAGGACTTGCCTGGAATGGATGCTGAACTGATCCAACTAGGGTCTTCTCGCCCTTTTTGTGGAGGGAATGGAGGGGATAGGGAGGAGGGAGACTGAAGCCTGACCTGCTGGGGTTTGGAAGGGGGAGCAAGGGGATATATTGATAAAAAAGACTTTGTTTTATAAATAAAAAATATAAACAGAAACCCTTAAAATCAGTTTTATTTTTTGCTAAAATTTGAAATATAAATGAGCCACAGATCTAGTTTTGTTTTATTTTTTTAATTTTCTAATAATCATGTGAAAAGTTTTACTTGTTTTTGCAATTTTTAGCTTGTCCTTCTAATAAGTTGCATGATGGGACAAACTAGGGATGTGATGGCAGAGAGTGACGTCAGAGATGGAAGCAAGAAACCTGCATTGATGATGTCAAAGACAAAGCACTTGGTTGTTAATACTCTATAATGTACAATGAAGGGAAACATGGATACAAAACAATTTTTCTTATTTGGTTGATCCATACTATTTACCAAGGAGAAAACTTTTAGTTTAAATTGATTTTGAAGAGCTTGTGAGATATTTATATGCTAGGAGTACAGGAAGGCATATTATCAGAAATTAGGCAAAGGCTAGCCAGACATTCAATTTAGAAATTATCAGTAAATCATTAGTTGGTGTCATTGTTAGACTGTAAAAATCCAATAAAAGTATTTGACACAGTATAGGTAATGTTGAAGTAGTGTCCAGTTCAGATCATAGCTGGATGAGAGAGAGAGGCAAAACAGATGATATCTCTTCAGAAAATTAAAAAAGAAATTATGGATGACAGGGTTTTTTCATGATTATTTGTATGTTATCATTCCTTTTTCCTAGTCCTAGTTTATTTTTTCTAAGTTAAAATATTAAAGTATCTAATCAACAAAGATGATTTTATTTATGGTATATAAAATGTTGCTTTGTCTGGTATAATTTCATGGTATAATGGGGCATATGAAGATCTACTATTTTAATATTATTGTCTATGAGGCAAATAGTTTTCAGTCACAATTCAATGCAGAGGAGCCCCTAAGAAAATAATCAACACTCTGAATGTAGATGAGAATTTCACTAACTCTGCCTTGAACTAGTTACTTAATTTAGCCCAGGGGCACTTGGAGAGTTAAGGATAATTTATTTTTAAGAAGCTGACTTTTATAGTCCCTTATTTCATCAGGTTCATTTCATTACATATATTTTTTATTCTGTAAAATCCCATTTGTGTTTCTTTCATTCGCTCTAACTAGTTCAATGTACCGGTTGTTCTTGCCCAGGTGCCCACTTAGAGCAAAAGTCATGTTTTAGTGGCAGAAAGGGAATCAAAGATGATTAGGGAGATGTATTTTACTTTTCATAGGAAGCATAAAAGCAGACTGTGAGACAATAGAGAAGAAGGGTACTGCCAAGTTGTTTATAGTTTTCTGTAAATCTGTTCTCAGAGCAGAGAATGCCATAGAGTTTAGAAAAACACAGTGGAATTATCAAGCCATTTTGTTTTGTAGACTGCAGGGGTGTTTAAAACAAGCATATGTAACATTAAGGGCATGGCTGACAGAATGACAGAAGCCTTAGGAATATGCTTCACAGGCAGCACAAGCAGAGACCCAGCATACCACACTCATAGGCCTCTTCTAAGCAATATCTGCAAAGCAGAGGAATTCAATTATGTACAGTTGGAGAACAGAAGCAAGGCTAAGAGTCCCTGGCCTCTACTGCACTGTATATGGCTGAGTGCTTCTTCCTTGAAAACTACTTACTCCAGGACATTTGTAATAACAGTCTTTCAAAATCACTTTCCTGTACTCTTTGTGTGTTTTGTCTTATACAAAGGGACTCAAGGAGAAGTGTGTCTATGAATCTTGCTTTTGGTATTTTTTCACCTGTTCCCTAAAAACCTCTCATTTGGATTTTAAGCTATGATTCTAATACTGTTTTCCTCTACTTGCTGATAAATCTCTCTTCCTCTTTATCCTCATTACTCTTCCAGAATTTCAATAGCTAGAAGTCAGCTTTATTCAGGACCATCTTCAAAATAACACTTCTGAGCACTTTTAGAAATCACTGTGTCATATGTTGGCTGGGCATTTTCAGACCTGACCTGGACCTTTATTTCCCACAGCAATCAACTAGAATAGGAGTGTGGTGGGAAAATGTAAGGGTGGTATGGTAATGTCACTTCTTTTCAGAATCAGGCCATACTGCTTCCATTGACTTAGTATTGTAGGAGCATATTTCTTCTCTTATGAGCATAGTCACCTCAGCACTTCATTCATCGCTTCTCACTTTGACCAGGTGTTTCTAGTCTCCCTTTGCATTGTCAGTGAGAGCTGTTCAACTCAATATAACAATTTTGTATTTTTGTTGAAAGAAAATACTGGCTTTGTTATATTCTAAGTATAGCATATACCTTTTGTGTATGTGTGTGTGTGGAAGGTGTGCAGAGGTCAAAGGTTGACACTCGCTGCTATCCTTAATTACTTTTAATCTTTTATTTTGATGAATTAAGTTCACATTTATTAATTTATATATTCTGATTGCTCTTAATCTCCAATCTTATTACTCTTCTAATTCAGTCAATTCTCCTTCTTCTTTCTAGCCCCTTTCCTAGGTTGATGACATTTTGTGTTTTTGTAGCTGTAATTGCAGTTTGAACTATCTAATGGTGGCTATGGGGCTTCCCTGTGAATGCAGGACTGGAGACAATGCCTCTTCCTACTTCCAACACATCAGTAGCCAATTGTTCATCCATGTAGACTAGAACCCAATGAATATTTCTCACAGTTAGCATGCTCATTGCAAGAAATGACAGCAGCTGAGCCAATAATTGCTATGACTGCAAAATGACCAGAACATAGCATTTTTAAGCTTTCCATCTATTTTCTGATATTTATGTTCTTTATGCTTCTTGTTCCATAATGTTGCTTTACGCTTAAGATGAGAGTGGGGTAAAAAATACACTGCAGAGAGCTAAGCACCCAAACAGCCCTTATTCATTGTACCTTGAGCAGCCAAATGTCTCTGTAATCACATCCATTCACTGTATATATGGGTGTCTTTAATCAAGGCTTAGAGTTAAGTTTGTATATGAATATAAATATTCTACCTAATTTCTGATAGGCTCCGACTCACATGGCTGTTTATGTTTGTGCTAAGGCTCCAAGCTCAAGCCTTCCTCTTGCATGGTAAGCAGTTTACTTCCCAGACCCAGACCTAAGAAGGCACATAAGGGTCTTTTGCTTGGCATTTTATTGGCTTTCCTGTTTCTGCTCATTGAATGTAATTAAAAATGTATTATTTTCAAGGTTTGGGTGATTTAGAAACACAAAGAAAACATTTATGCATCATGCATACTGGCTTAATTCTACCTTATCACAACCAAATTATTGCAGATGCTTATATATTTCTGTTTGTCATGAAACTGCTTTAGTGCTCTGACTCATCACTTAACTCTGTATACAAAACAAGTGTTCTTCAATATTAAATGTAGGGAAAGAATGAGACAATCACAAAAGAGAAAGGAAAATGTTAGGAGAAAAAGATGGTGATGATCTGAATGGAAAGAGATCTGGCTGAAGCTTTGGAATGTGGAGGATTTGAGAGCAAAGACATTGTTTTGTCTCTTCAATAAGACTAGACCTTAAGTTTGTAAAGCTGTTATACATGAACTAATTTGAATCATCTGAAGCTATGTAGAAACAAATAGTAACATGTGGAAAGAGGGCAATTTGCAAGAGTAAAGATGGCCCGAACAGGCTCTATCAAAGGGCTGATGGGAAGTTCTCCTTTTCCATCTTCATGTGTTCAGAACTGACTCACAAATCTAAATTTTCCAGATAGAGAGACATCAGACACAAGTTGAGATGGGCATGTAAAAGTGATATTAAAAATTCCATCTTAACTATTTTTGCAAGTAGATCCAAACTCTCCCCAGAGATCTAACCATTTGGTAATTACAGCTATTTGTCTGATGATTCCACCTGGGCTATTTTTATCTGAATTAATTCATGCTTAATTACTTAATTCTGTGTTTAAAATGAAAGCCATTGTGTTCCTTCTCAGTCACCTGAGTTATCATGTCTTCTGTCAAATCATTCAAAATTGAAAGTATGAGTCCATTTTTCCATATCCCTTCTAGATCATAAAGTAAAGATTCCGCCATACAGCTGGCATTCTGCAAATATTCTCTGAGTTGATAAAAAAGGAGTGTAGTGCAATCAGAGGAAAGTTTAAACACTGTGGAAGTAAAAAATGAAATGTTTTTATGCTTGAAGTTATAGACATTCTCATATGTAAGAGAATCAAATATTAATTCTGTAAACTGAGAATAGCATTTTTGACCCCATGATCTTGTTTATAGAAGCACTGAAATTAATTGTATCATGACATTCAGCAACTAACACCATTTAGAAAGCCAAACTATTTAATCATTACAAAGGTCTCAGCACTGTATAACATATAATTTAATGTCCTGAATATTATTATAGTACTGTAATAAAATCCAATCTGTCTAATTCAATGTTTAACTGTTCTAATTGATTGACTTTATAAGCATGATTGACTAGAGTTTTATTCCAAGTCCTTCCAGAAGATTGAACAAGCTGTAAAAATTTCTAACGGCAATTATGCGTTTATTCTATAATCCATTGTTTAGTAACTTAAATACTTATTAGATGCATACTATAAGCTTATGATATTATCTTATATAAAATAGAATCTCTTTCTATATCTACTCTTACCTGACAAAGAGTTGGGGTGATTTTTAATTTTTTTTTTGAATTTTGCACAGTCCTTTTTTTTTCTTTCTTTATTTTGTATTTATCAAAAAAAAAAAACAGTAAAAAGAATTTAAAATGCGGAAGAGTTAACTATAACTATACAGAGGAAAAGAATCATAAGCATGGCTTATCAAGGGTGGAAATGCAAATAAGATTGCTACACATATATTTTCTTTGTGTTCAGCTTTCCCTCTGAATTTTTTTTCCATCCCTGTATATCCTTATTCAAGGTCTCTTCCCCCTCTCAGTGCTTATAAAATGATAATCACTGATTAAATTGAACTAATGAATAAGAAATTGAAAATTACACGTGTTTTGCTTCAAATATGTACATTGTATTATATATAAAGAAGCATGGAAGAGAGAAGAAAATTTTATGTCATCTTAACCATTGTCTTTCAAAGACTATTTTTCAGTTGTACTGATAACTTTGAAATTAATAAATGATTGTTGCTTAATTAAATACTTCAAGAACTACAGTAATCTGAATCTTTAAATTCCCAAAAGTAGATACTTAATAACCAAAAATTATGGTACTCAAGAAGTTTACATTCTTTCAAAATTTGAAGTTAGCTTATTTAATCAGTACTTACTAATTTAGTACCAAATCTTCACAAGTAACAACCCTCAGTTTGTAAATTTGACAGGTATTTTTTTTTAACAAAAATCAATAATTATTTATTTGAAATTGTATAAAATCTATTTATTTTTATTTGAAAAATAAAAATAATTACTTCTGACTACCAACTTGAAAAAGAGTAAAACAATCTATAGAAGCATAATTAAATGATAAGTTGTTCTATAAATTAACTAAAGATGCAACTTGACTCTGTGTGTGTGTGTGTGTGTGTGTGAGAGAGAGAGAGAGAGAGAGAGAGAGAGAGAGAGAGAGAGAGAGAGAGAGAGTGTTAGAGAGGAAACTATGCTAGCTGCCTATCCCTGGGTTTTGTTTGTTGATTTGCAGCTTTATCTAGAAGTTTTGTGTAGTGGCCAATGGTAGCCCAACATGGGTCACATAAACCTACACAAAGCCATAGAAATCTTAAAAACAGTCTAGAGCACAAAAAACGGCGCCAGAAGCAGCTTCTGAGTTGTGCCTCTCAAGCGGGCTGTGGTAAAGAGACTGAGTGGTATACAGGTTTGAATTACCAAATGGTTTAAAATTTAGTCTTCGTGATGATTGCAGACTGAACAATTTTGTTAGCTTAATTTAAACTATTGTTTCCTCTTAATAAATGTGTGGCTTACATATTTACTTACTTATTCATTCATTAATTATGCTCTATGTGTGTGTGTGTTTATACCTGTACCTCCATTCTGGAAATCAGAAAACAACGTTTAGGAGCCATGCAGGTACCAAAAACTAAACTTAGGTTGTCAAGATTGAAAGCAGGTATCCTTACATGCTAAATTATTTCACTGGCCCCAGTTGACTGAATTTGCATACACTCAAAGTCAAGGCACAGAACAGAGGACTTACTATTCTATATATCTGCAAAATTCTGTATGGTTACTAAGAAGCTGGCCAAACTATGAGATAGATACAGAATATGCCAAACAATATTTCTCACGCTTGAGTAAATGAGCTTATTAAAACAACAACAAAAAGACATGCACTTGGGAGGAGAATGTGTTAGGAGTGACATAGCAAGTGATGAGAATGGAAATCTGATCAGGTATAATCACAAACTTTATTGCATACATATACAAATTTATGAAGAATAAAAACAAACATGACTTAAAGTTCTGAAACAATATATATAGCCCTGCAGATCAATATATTTAATAAAAATAATGACCTCATTATTTAAAATTTTTAAATTCTACACTGCCTTATAGTTAGGTGCAATTTTAGTTGTAACTATGTATGTCAGCCATATGTTGGATAGAGTTACTGAGTTATATGGTATTAATAACTAGAATATTCAATAGTTGGTTCATTTTATTTGTCACTTTTAGTTTTTGTTTGCTTCTATTTTAAATTGTTTTCATATTTAAAGACTGTGTTCTAGAATCTAATGCCTACTGATGCTTAGTAAAATTTTCCTCTGCCACAAATTAATGCCTTCCATCTCTATGTAATGCTTGGCTTGTGGGTCCTTTAACATATATCATTTCAGTCACAATCAAACAGAGTGTCATCCTATGTTTACCCGAGTGTGCTACCACTAATTTGTGATCTGCAATGACTAGGGGAATTTGCATTTTTGCCTCTATTTCTCCCTTTCTCTCTTCATCACCATTTCCCATTCTTTATTTTATTTTTGTCATGGTCTGAACATGTAACCTCCACCTGGTAGCAATGTTTTGATAGGGTGTATATCTTCAGGAGATTGGGGTATAGCTTGAGGAATACGCCACTGGGAGATGGGCTTTGAAGTTTTATGGCCTAGCCCTTATTCCTATTCCATCTCTCTTACCTGGCTCCCTACTCAGTGCAACCAACTGACTGTCTCACACTTCTGTCACTGTGACATCTGCCACATGTGTGAACATTAGCCCCTCAAACCATGAGTCAGAACAAATTCTTCCTTACTTCCTCCTTGGTCACAGTGACTAGAATAGCAGCTATGACCTGTCATATTCTCTCACTTTCTCTTTCATTTCCTCTTTTCCTCTCTCCCTATGTCTCTGTTTCCTTTCCTTCTTGGTTGCTTCGTCCTTCCCTTTTAATCTCTTTCTCCTCTCCTCTCCTTGTCTCCCTTCCCTCCGTTTTTCTCTGATACTCTTCCTTTAGGGTCATTTTCTTCTTTCTCCTTGTCACACTGCTGACTCACAGTAGCGAGCCAGTAGCAGACTGTTGTTGAAATCAAGTTGTAAATAAATCAGATAGTTTTGGAGAACTGTTTTATAGCAAATATTTTTAATGTTAGTGTTATTACCTTAAATGATTAAATTCCATAACTCAAAAAGATTCCAAATTTTTTTAAAAAAAGAATTTGCTTTCTAGCACATTTCAGAAGAACTTTTCTTTGTAACAGTTGCTAACAAATCTCATGGTGACTCTCAGGGGATTATTGTCTCCACAAGACAGTACATTAATTTCACACTGTGGTTCATTAATGGTATTGTCATTCTCTCAGGGTGAAAGGTATGAATGGTTGGGAATTCTTAATTTTTTGCATCATTTGGCTTGTATTCAGTTCTCTCAACAAAAATCATTCCCACTTGGGAAAATGATGCCTAATGACACATCATGAAATTACACACAGCTAGCTATCTGCTGTTAGCTTTTTATTTTGGGCATATTAGTTATTTATTTACATTTCTACACTAGGTATGTGTATATTAATATAACTAATAGTATATGTATAAAATTGTCAAATGAGTTGGTCTGATAGCACTTCCCTTAAACTCCCTAATACTGAGACTTCCTTGAAAATCTATTTTCCTATTTTTTTATTGCTAATTCCTAGTTTTCTATTGCTATTATAAAATACCATGACCAAGGAAATATATAAAAATGTACTTAATTGGCATTGTAGCAGCTTAGCAGCCATAACAGAGGATCATAAGCATGACAAGAAGAACAGCGGAGGGTTCACATAATATCCACTAGCAGGAGGCCGAGAGAAATATACTGGGAATGATGTCTTCAGAGTCCACTCCCAGTAGCATACCTCCACCAATAATGCCATATCTCCTAATCTCTCTTAAACAGTTCTACCAACTTGGAACAAAGTATTAAAACATATGAGCTTATAGATGCTAGTCTCATCCAAACCATCATACCTTGAATTGGGTATCTTTTGTCTGAAACAACTGGTAGCTAAGAATTTAAAGGTAACTTGGTCTTTTGTGTTAAGTCAACATCTACTTTGAGTAAATGAAAACTTATTAAGGAAAATCATTCAACAGCTTGAACCATTTACGAAATACTACAGTTCACCACACATACAATCTAGGCATTGGAACTATGGCAGAGACAAGAAAAAAAAAAGAATGTTGACCTTCATGTGACTTTATTCAGAAGATCTAGGTAGCAAAATAGATAGACAAATCTAGTAAACTGTGCTGAAGAGAAATAAAAGAAACTTCATAGCATCAGGCAGTAAGTGTGGAGGCAACCATGTAACTGCAGTTAGAATGTAGAGATCTGACACACTTTTCGGGATGTGAGGACTCTGCATGCATGTAGTGTCCAGACATACATGCCTGTAAACTACTCATATACATAAAAATATATAAGTAAGTATGTACACATCTTGTGCATGATATGACAGTTTCTGTGAGTTCATTTGTATATCAGTCCTATTGTGTCTGGATGATACTGTTTTCTTGGAGTCATCTCTGACTCTTACAATCATTGCAATCTTCTCTTCTGGATAGATCATTTCTAGTAAGCACTCAAAATCTCATATTTTTTTCAATTTTATAAGATTTCTGAAATTACATTTATTTAATGTATATGTGTAATGTATCACAGATACATGCACGAATCTGAGAACAAATAGAGGGAGTTGGTTCTCTCCTTCCACCATGTGCATCCCAAGGACTAAACTCAGGTCCTCAGGCTTGGCCACAAGTGCCTTAACCAGCTGAGCCATCTTGTCAGCCCTTAGCATAAATAATTTAAAAAAACTTGCATGATACTAGGAGAATGGTGTGATAGGTATGATAACAACCTGTAAAGAACTATAAAGTTTTTATAAAATATTGAGTTTAAGTAATAAAAATCTCAATTCTTAGATTGTTCTTGAGATTCTAAATAGTAATATAAAAGAAAATGCTCACTTCAGCATCTGCTTTCCATTATTCTTGCAGTATTTGATTATGCTTTAATTTTAAATATTTTCTTCTTGACACTGAAGTATCTTAATATATAGAAACATCTGTTACTAAAGTATATCTGTACAATGCTCAGGTTATTCTCTGAGGCTATTTTTCCTTTAACTCCAGATGATCTGGAAAAGAGCTCAGAAAAAATACCTTGCTGATTTTAGTGGAAAACTAAAACTCAATAACATCTATAACATTTTGATCAAAGTTTAGTAAACTCTATTTGAGCTCATATATGTATCTCAGTGAAAACCAATTATCAATACATAGAAATATAGCTAGAAGATTTTCATCCATTCTGTGAAAATTTTAGTTGCATGAACAAATTTAATAGATGTTATGTGCTAATATAAAAGGCATCAAAAATGAACTGAATGTACAATTTATTTGCATGACAAATGAGAAAATATCAGTCTTAATATTCTGATAAATGCATATCAGAAAATAAATTGTTTTTTAATCTGGCAGGTCTCTGCTTGATTCTAGTTTATTAGAAGATTAGACCTTAAGTAGGTAATTCATATCCCTAACACATTATCTGATAAATGTTAGAGAAAAGCAGCAACTATTTGAAGTTATTGTTAAAATGTCTTTCATTCAAAACTGAGGACAAATAACAACATGGTTACAAAGAAAGCAAACAATTCAGTTATTGTCACACTATCTAGGAGTGCCTGAAACATTTTAGATTGAATAATTAGTAGAAACTACTAAGGATAATAGAAAAATTGCTTAGTATTTCTATAATTTCCTTATATATAATGTTTAAACATCCCTTATAATTTTATTCAATAAATGTACTTTCCACTAGGCCATGTATAAGGTACTGAAGACTGGGATTAAATGCTAGATTTTAGGCAAGTTTGAAAACCGTGTATGGGGCTGGAGAGATGGCACAGCAGTTAAGATCACTGACTGTTCTTCTGGAAGACCTGAGTTCGATTCCTAGCATCCACATGGGAGCTAACAACTGTCTGTAATTTCTTTCTTTTTTTTTTTTATTTAGTATAACATGCCATTTATTTGTCACAAGCTTAAATCAACTATAGCAATGAAGTAGCGTGTTGGGACCAGCCTTAGCTTGGGGAACTGGAACTGCTTTCCAGAAAGGAAACCCATGGAAGGTGAGACAACACTTAATCTTATTCAGTGCAGAGAATAGAATACTTCAAGCAGTTCTTTTAAATTCTGTAGTTTCATGAAGTTCATCCAGTATAAAATAAGTTAGGGACTTGGGAGAGGGGATTTTTTGAGGAAGAAAGAAGAAGTAAGTAACCAGGACAGGTTTCTGCTTACAAAAGGATGTCCTTATAAAACCTAACTATTTCAAACATTCTGTGTTGTGAGCTGAAGTAAACCTTTTATTTCTTCAAAGTGCTGCTTCTGCCAACAGAATTTTGTATTCTCTTCTTTACAGACAGGAACTCCTTTACAGTCCAATTGTAATTCTGTTTGCCCTGGAGCAGGCACAAAATTCAATGCGACTGTTGCATAGTGTTCTTCTGGCCAATTCCTGCATCTCCATTTCATGATGATCTTCCTATTTGTTAACAGTTCCACATATTCTCCAGTGATGTTCCCATCAAACATCTGAAACTTCCCTCCCTTTTCAGCTTCTAATACAGTAGGAGATTTGGAAAATTTTTGCACCAAATCTTTCACAGTGAAGATACTGTACAGCTGCTCTACTGTCGTGTCAAACAGCTCCGTCAAGTGCAAAGATACAGTGGGAATCCTTACACCCAGTGCCACTGGGGAAGCCTGCAAAGTGTTTTCAGTTAGTTTCTTCTCAATGGTGAGTTCTTGGGTTGCTACAGCTTTTGTTGGTAAAATCATTCCTGTTGTAAATTCCGTCTTAAGTGCCTTCAGGTACTCTCCAAGGGCCTCCCTGACCTTGGCCGTGCCAGTAGTTTTCATGAGATCCTTCAGTATATCCCCATCTCCTTTCTTTTTACTCACGTTCACCTCAGTGTCATCAACTTCATTTTCCTCAGAAAGGCTGGGTATTTCAATCAGTCCCTTGTGTTTTGCACCAGATTCTTTAACTGTACCTTTCCAGGCCAGCTTGATGTTCCACTCATAGAAGAAAATAAGCTTTCCTTTGCGGCTGCTACAAGAAGCCTCACCTTCCACCTGCTTCAACTCACTGATCTCACATCGGCCAGCCTCATTCTCCATAGCAATGCCAACCAGCAGCTCTCGGAGCTTCCCCTTGGACCAAACGGTGGCATCTCGCTCTGTCCAGTGCCAGTTGTTCACGTTGTTCCCGTCCTCCCGCTCCTCCACGATCCAGCGCGGGTCCCCCTGGCCCCACTTGGCCATGGCGGCGCGGGCGGCGCGGGCGGCGCGCACGGCTAGAATCCCGGTAGCGGGTACTCTCCGGCTTCCGGCCTGAAGGTCTGCAAGCCGCACACTCGCAGGTCCCAGAAAGTGAACTGTCTGTAATTTCAAGATCTGACACCCTTACACAGATATACATGCAGGAAGAACACCAATTCACAAAAAGTAAAAATTAATATTTAAAAATGAAAACCATGTATGTAGTGAGCGTAATTACACACACACACACACACACACACACACACACACACAGTTTTCTTAGGAAAGGGGTCTTTTCTGCTTAAAAGGACTCTGGCTTCTTAGGGAACTACTTGTGTATGAGCTGTTCAAAACTGGCCTTGTTCATTTTCTGACAAATCCTTTTCATCAAGATTATTGTTGTAGTAATTTTATTAGGAAGCGTTGGTGTTGCCTACCATATACTAAAAGCTATTTGTTGATTTAAAGTGCAAGAGGAGATTTTGGTGTCCACAAAGCTTCACATGCAATTGAGTTTTCCCCATCACTACCTAGTCACACTCTAGGACCTCTTCCACCAAATTCAGCAACTTCTTTGTTATATTTTTCGTTCAAAAAGATTTGTTTCTCTAGAGAATATTTAGTCCTTAGACATTTTAAGTCCATTCCCTCTTGTCATCAAAAAAGAAACTCATGACTTAGTTTCTTTATATATTTTATAAAATGCTGGTTCTTCAGAGTCAAACATTTTCACTTTCCTCTTTGGATTCCAGGTTACACCTACTATTCTTCCTTTTAAATAAAGAACACTCACAACCTTACAAAATGTTTTTGATAAAGGTTTCAAATATCACATAATCAGCTAGTTGTGTTTATATATGTCATATATATTTATGTGATATGATTCATAAATGTATGTAATATATTAAAATATTACTGATGAAAAAAAAAACAAAATTGGCCTTGTTAATTGTTCTTAACTCAAGTGGTGTGAGCCTGTTGTAAGTAGAGGGACCAGTGTGAATACAGGTCTTTAGAGGAATACCTATTATGAACTTATTTGGCTGTAGGCTAAGGGTCTTACATAGTGCCAGTGGATTCATACATACTCTTCAGTTTGTCAGTCCCTTGCTTCCCTTGATGCTGATCCTAGAAAGTCCCCTGGACACTATCCTTTGCACTTTCATAAAGATCCCACAGTTTGTTTCCTGATCTACAGCATTGTTTTCCTTCTGTTTATTCAGCTCTGAGGTTTTGTCTCTGCCTCCTACTGTCTGACTTCCCTTTATTACCTTGACTGACACCTGTCCTGTGACACTGCTTTTTCCTTGAAAAGCTGGGCCAACATCACAGTGAGGGAAACAGCCAATAGATACTACCTAAGATTAAGTCAGAGAGGGATAAACATGATATTGTTTTATGAAAAAAGTATAGTTTTGTGTATTTAAGTGCCATATTATTTATGACAGGAAAGATCATGCATGCTGGGGAATCAACATAAAAGAGCTTGCTATCCAGAGTGAATAACATGAAAACAAATATAAAACACACCAATAGTGATGCTATTAAAAATCTATGCAAAAGTCTGTACCTATGAATAATAACTTTGTCTGCTTTTCAATGTGTTGATGCCACTGTGTGTATACTGCAGACACAGTTATCAGTTTCAGCTATACTTATGATTACATCAATCCTGTATGGAGAGATGGTTCAGTGGTTAAGAGTTTTTTGCTACTTTTGTGGAAGACCCAGGTTTGTTTTCTAGCACCACATGGTAACCCACTTCAGTTTTATAATATCAGATACCATCTTCTGGCCTTTGAGGACCTGACATGTACTATATATAGTTCACAGACATACATGCAGACAAAGCACACTTAAACATAAACTAAAAATAAATAAATATTAATTATACTAGAGCCTATCATTTTATAGTATAGGAATTGTTTTACATTGTGAGAAGTTTCTTTAATCAGAATTTCATCTATGTGACTCAGATTATTGGATTCTAATTAAACCAATGATTTAAAGAAACAAACAGAATGCAACCTGTTTTTAAGAAGAAAAAGTCTACCATTATAGGAAAGCATGACATAGACATTGTCCAAAGGAAATGATATGATGAAATAGACTCATTCATTAAAATAGGATATGTAAATTTTCCAATGACATTTTTTATTCATTATACTTTATTTTTGAAAAAGATAAATTGCACATGCATTGGAAGAATAGTTCTGAACTCACAATGAGTGTCATAGTTCGGTATTAGTGTCGAAAATAACTAATTCAGAAAACTTTGAAGGTTAGACAATAACCCAGAAGGTTCCTGTTCAGAGACATAATTTGAGTTGAGCTTTGAAAGTAAGTTTTCTACAGTCAATTTTACACTTTGACTTCATTAATACTTTATTCTCAATTAAGAATCTTTAGAGAAGGAACTTGAATATGTAGATTTTGAAAGTGAATCAACCTACACTAACGTATGGACCACATAAGAAAGGTTAGGGATCACACGAGATCCTTTTGCAGGTTCTTGTGGTATCATTATCACTGACACTTAGAGAGAATGAGAAAGTCTGCATCAGTTGCAGAGGAAACAAGACAAGCAGAACAGCAAAGAACTTGTTAGAGGATGTTTTCTTCGAAGGCAATGAAGAAAGCTTATGCCAAATTTCTTTAAATATAATGTAAGATGTTTTACATTTTAGCATGCTTTAGTATTGTGCTTATACATGTGATCCTATTTCCATAATCTCTTCCTTTGTCCTTTTATTTTTGAGATAAGGCCTCACTATGTAGTCCTGGCTGTACTGGAGCTTCTCATATATACCAGACAGACCATGAATTCACAGAGATATATCTGACCTTGCCTCCAGGGAGTGCTGGGGTTAAAGTTGTATACTACCATGCCCAATTTATTTCTATATTCTGGAAAGCTATGCCATTATTTTGGTGCTTAGAATATTGAATTTTTAATGGTTACTTAGTCATTTACAAAAATCTGAGAGTGACTTTATTCCAATAAATAAAACCCCTAACTATTATTGTTGGTGTCCATCTGGAACCCTAACATTCTTTCAGCTGAGACAATATTGTGAATTTGAAACTTTTCTATATAATACTTAGTGAGATGTTGCCTTAAAACATTTTAACGATGTGATAAAAGTTATCAGATACTCTCTTTATAGTTTCAACCAATCATGTACATAAAGATAAGGATAAATGATGGATACTTTATGGCTAGGATCAATGCCTGGATTTTGCTATTTCTCTATAGCAATATAGACACTATCAAACATTTAAATTGCTATTTGACTTTATTATTTATCCTTCCAAAATTACTAGCCATCTTCAGCTTCTTACCTTTTGTAATAGATACTATAATCCTTCCAGATATATCCTGAGTTTGGATGTTTTTATTTTGTTTTCTTTTCTAGGACTTCATATCCAACTCAAACATAACCATTTAATTAAATCTATAACTTGTGATTCAATAATAATTATCATTTATCCAAGTCTTTTCTCCCCCATTTATATCTAGCAGGAATACTGCAACAGCCTACTATATATTACATTATACAACAAATTTTTTATTATGTCAATTTGCTCAGGGAAGAACATTTAGAAACAGAAGAATAAAGTGCAAATTGTTTAGTTAGCATTAAATACAAGAACATAGCACTCCTCACATTCTAGCTCTACCTTTTATATGTTGCTTCTTATCCACTGGTGTTCCTCCAAAGAAGCACTCTGCTGCAAATAAAAGGGAAGTAAGACTTTCTTTTGTCTTGAGCACCTGATGCTGATGTCTCATTTGTTTTCTCTTAGTGTTCTGACCTTAAAGCCTTGATCACCAGCTATTCTGATTATCTTGTTTACTGACTTACCATTCCCTACAGGCTCCTTAAAGCACAACTGAAGATTTGTTGACTTCTGTTTATATCAATTTCTGTTGGGCTTCCATTGAGTGCAAGCTCAATACAAGCTTCTTAAATCTAGGAAGGCACTGATGTATTATGATTAATGAATACATGAACAAACTGACCTTTATTATTAGCTATATGAACTACTTTAAATAGAAACCCTTATTAGCAAATGAAAACTTATCTTCAAGTTATCTTCTAGCTCAGTCAGTAGAGTATGCAACTCTTAATCCGAGGATTGTGGGTTTGAGCCCCACATTGGGCACCCTTTGTTGTATTATGTTTCTGGCCCAAACTTTTGGGCCTAGCCTCTAGGTTCAGACCCACTTGCAGCCCCTCTGCCGCTTTGCCCCTAAGAAACACACAAAAGCTTATATTCATTTCTTGCTCATCAGTCTATGGCCCAGGCATATAACTTGATAACTTTTAATTCTTAAACTAGCCCATGACTCCTATCTTGTTGAATATGGCTCTGTACCATTTCTCAGCAGCATTTCAAATTCTTTCCTTTGTGTCTCCTGGCAACTCTTCCTGTTCTTTCTGGCATCTCTGCTCCGTCTTACTGTTTCCATAGTTTTCTTAGTTTAGTAGCTCCGTCCACACTTCCTGTCTACCTTCAGCTAATGAGCATTTTTAATAAACTTGTAGGCGGAACAATTATTTACAATGGAAGAGAATATAATTCTACCACACTTTATGACATTCAGAAGCCCTGTCCCTTATTCTTTCTCATCTCCAATGAGTCACTTCATCTTTCATCTGTAACTTAGTGTTCCCTCAATACAATCAAGCTTTAAAAACATTAACTGTTAAATTAATTGCTTTAGAGACATCATATCCATAATCATTTGGAATAAAATTATAAAAATGTGAAAGTGTTCTATTTTCAACTAAAAATGCTGCATTTCCACTTGCTTAAAATAAACTCAGTGTCAGTTATCTCATGGCTGCCTCAGAAGATAGTGCAGTTTCACACATGTGTATAACCATTGCAAGACTCACAGTGCCTTCTCTTCATTTCAGGACTGGCCTCTAGAGTATCCACAACCTATGGGTCAGCCAAGGATGAATTATTAGCTTGAGCCGCTGTAAACATTGAACAAGTAATTATTCTATTGGAATAGTTAACTGCATCACTGTCTGAAGGCCTGAAGACTTCTCCATTGGGACTTATTATTTCACTGGGGCATTTGCTGCAGACAAGATAAAATGGAGTTTTGATTTCCTATCTTTCTTTTTCTTTTTTTATTATATATTTATTATTTGGTGATTTTACATCATGCACCACACCAAACTCAGTTATCAGACCTCTCAGATTGATACCCACTCTTATGATCTCCCCATTTACAAAAATGCCCATTCATGCTGCTCATTTACTTACGGGAGCATAATTAAACTCCCTGTGGCCAGACTCTTAAAGAAAACAAGATTTTCTATCCTTTTAAGCCCACATAGAGTTAAGAGAATTGCAAATGAAAAGGAAGATGGTTCAAAGTTTCACTAAAACACTACATAGAATAAAAATTATAGTTTAACCCATCTAGCATGTTTTGTGCTTTTTCTGGCAGAAAAACACTGTTAGGTTGAGGATGAAGTACATTGATGAGTGGTTTGGAATTCTTCATATACATAGCAACAAATTTTGTCACAAGTATAATTGAACTTCCATTCAGATTAGTCTAGAAACACAAAGTTTTTTAAGAATCAAAAAGGGAAAGTGATTTCTGACTTGGGGTTTGGAAAAGTTTTTCAAAAGATGCTGAATTTTGGTTATGTAGAGGTTTCAAAGTTGCTACTTTCATCCTTGCACATTAAAAGTTGGGGTACTTAAAGGTGTGGGTAGAGGGTTGAAATGTCACAAAATATTGGGGGTAGAGGGGCTTAATAAAACAGATTCCAAATTTGGGAATTAGGTTGACTATCCTGACCACGTAAACTCAAATTTCCTTCCTGTTCTGGCCTGCCTGGATGAACTACTTAGGTAAGAATCTGAGAATCAGAACAACTCTTAATGTAAACACACACACACACACACACACACACACACACACATACACACACACACTCTCACACACACATCTCCCAAACAATAATTTCCCAAAGACAAAGTCTAAGAATGAATTGAACTTAGTTACTCTTCTCTGTTACCAATCAGAGATGTAGATCCACTTCCTTAAAAAAAATACAGAGCTTTCTAGTTGAGCATCGCATGAAGAGCAGAGGATGGAAGGGAGACACATCTAAGGAAGCTCTGGCATGGTAAATATAACTCTAAGTGTCAGAACACAGTGAAGAGCAGGAGCTCTTTATAGGGCAAAACATCACAGGTTTAACTTTACTCATTCATGGTCTGCACTGAACAATAATTTCTCATCAGCTTCATCATCACCAAGTTGAGAATAATATCCATCTCAAAACAAATAATTATGACAATCTCTTATAACAGTGATTAGATAATAGGTTATATTATTGAGTTAGAAGCCACTGCCAAAGTGATTTTGATTATGAATTCTAATAAATTTTCTTAGACATCTCACTGGATCAAGTGTAGGCTGACATAACAAGGTCCAGGGAATAGCACAAAAACTGTGATGGCTCTGGGAATGGTGTTTTATATCTATAATCCTAAAACTTAGGAGGTTGAGACACAAGATATTAAGGGGATCACAACAATTTCAAAACTGCCAGGGAATCACAGTGAATTTTAGGCAAGCCTGGACCTATGAGTCTCTATCTCAAATAAACAAACCAAAAAAGTAAAGATAATGCTGTTGGTGGTAGAGCATTCCTTTAATTCTAGCACATGGGAGACAGAGGCAGGAGGATCTCTGTGAGTTCAAGGCCAGGTTGATCTACAAAGTTCCAGGACAGCCAGGGCTCAGACAGAGAGAAACCATGTCTAGAGAAACTAAAACAAAAACAAAAAATAATAACAAGAAATTAAATCTGAGCACAAAGCTACAACAAATTTTTAAGGGATATGATGTAAATCCTAGTAGAAACTGCCAAAGAAAATAGGGGTGCAAAGAATAGTGGGCACAGTTTTGTTTATAGTTTTGCCCTTTGTAGAACATTTAACTTCTTTGTATGAACAAAACTGAAGATCCTAAACAAATGTTGCAAAAAGTGTTTTGCATTATGCTTCAGGCTAGATGCTTTTAAATGCATGAATTAATAATCAGAAGATTGTCATTATCACATAGCTATAGGTTTTTCAGAATGTCCTTTATTGGTCATTTAGAAAGTAGTGTCATAAATATTTTAAAAAATTATTATATAGATAAGAGTACTTATGACTGCTTTGTAGTCTTAGGGTACATATTACTTATGACTGCAACAAAATGAACTGATTTTCTTTAAATTTATTATTACTATCATTAGTGGTGGTGGTATGTGTTATATATATGCATATATACACACATATATATACATATATATATATATATATTCCAGAGAGTCGGGAGAGATTTCAGTGACAACCTTGTGGAATGGATTCTCTCCTTCCTTTCACATTTATATGGATTTGATGACTGAACCCAGGTCACCAGGTTTGCATAGTGAGTGACTTTACAAGCTGAGACAATTTCCCTAAGATGACTTCTTCTCTATGTGCATATTTTAGAATGTTAATGAGCATCTATCCTACAGACAGTCTTTGAATAAGTAATTGATGAAATAATAAATTGGGTCTTCAGAAGAAAGTGTTTTTGTTCTTGACTTCTTAAAGAAGCACTTACATTTATCTGAGTTCTAAATACAAACACATAAAACTTGGCCTTGTATGAGTTTAATGGTGGTGTGGAAACAGGTAACTTTTGTTTTGTCTAAGCAAGAGGCTATGGAATAACTGGAAGGGGTTATTTAAAGCCATCTGGATGGGACATGTGAGAAAAGTTTTAAGAAAGAGCTCTCATTTCTCTTCATTTCAATGAGTTAATTTTATTCTGGAGGCCAAAAGAATATTATTGAATTGTAGTGTAACTGTCTCTGGAAATGCTTACATAGGCCCAACAAGACACAACAGTTTTAGTCACTTGCCACCAAGGCTGATCTGAGTTTCATCCTTGAGACCTACCTGTTGAAAGGGCAGAATTGACTCTTCCAAGTTGAATTCTGACTTTCACACACACACACACACACACACACACACACACACACACACACACACCCATAAATGAATGCATGTAGTAAACAAATTATTTTATGTAATATAGGTTTTATAAGTAATTTATTTTTAATATGTATAATTATTGGATGTTTAAAAAGTATTGTTGATACTACCTTACCTGAGTCAGTTCTGTCTGTACATTTCCATTATTTCTGTACTGTAGCTATTATATTTGCAAAGGAAAACTACTGAGATTCACCATAAAGAGATTTTCTATTGTAAATTGTATTTTCTATTTTCTATAATATTGCTTTTTTTTTGTTTTCTGTTGTTATTGCTGAAAACAGATTTTTTTCATACAATGTACTCTGATTTTCATTTTCTTTTCTGTTTTGAAGGATATCAGTTCAATATTTTAAAGAAATAATTATAACATTCTCTGGAATGGTTTCTGTAGCTCCCAAATGATTATTTCATGAACTCAGTAATCCCAAGTAAACTTTTTTCACAAAAAATTACACCAAAAAAGTAATTCTGTGATTCTGTGTTGATAGCTGTTAGATTTTATAGTTGCTTATTTTCTTTTTTCTCTACCCCCAAATACAGTAGTACTAGAATCATAGTTTTAGTTTATCATAAATTAATATATATTTTTGTCAGTTGTATTACTACAATGTATAAAAATGACACAGTGATTTGAATATCTGTTACTTTGAAGGTTTGTATAGTTTAGATGAACTATAATTTACATGACCACACTCAGATCTGTCAATTGGATTTGATCATGTCATCTAAAGTAGGAAAATACAGCCATCTGGGAAAAATACATAACTTATTTTAGGAGAATGGACTTTGCAAGAATCTTCATCTCTAAAAAAAAAAAGTTGTATGCCTTATTAGTGTCTTTGTCATAAAGTTTAAATCCATATATGTATTTGTTATCCTTTGACTTCTTAAAGGAGAATCTGAAATCCTCAAAACTAATCAAAAAGAGAATTTGCCTCAAGACTGCAATTAAATGACATACGAGAAAATGTGGTGAATCTAGATGCATATTGAAAATGTGATGTTTTGTCTTCCTTATATGATTTTTAAAGTTTTTTCTCAGCCTTCCAGCTGCAATTTAAGTAGTCCTTTTAAATTATTTCTTTTATTAGTTCTAGATTGGCAGGGGAACTGATTTGGCTTATTATTCATGTCTTATGTGTTTGCAGTATACAGTGAATGTTAAGTGCTATAAATAGCATTTTTACAAAATGGTCCTGGTGGAATCAGATCCTAAGTCAGCAATTCCTTTTCAAATGCAGCTGTACCCAAATGGCTCTTTCCCTGGGGAAAGCCACATGAAGAGATAAGTGTGAATAGCAGCTGACACAGGCATATCTGCTCTGAGGGAGAGTTGACTTTCCTGACAATAGTGGCCTTGGTGCTCATTTCTGTCATTAGACTTGATGCTGTGTGTATGGTTTCCCTAGAGGAGCTTCTACAGTTTGATACTGCCTATAAGGGTCAGCATAGAATTTTTCCAAATGGCCACTCATTTGCTAACTAATAGTTTTTTGCTAACAGGTTATACAAAGATACTTGAAGCATATATAGAAAATCATCTTTACCAATGAATGTAAAGCAGGGCACAAGATATTCATTGTAAACTACATTTTTTGTAAAGCTTCTTAAATTCAGTTTCATAGTCTACGTAAATGCTATCCAGTATGAAACATGCACAAAAATGTTAACCCACAAAATACATGCAAAATTGTAAATATGTGAAAGGTGTTTTGGTCAGGACAGAAGGTTTATAACAACTGTCAGTACTGAAGAGACCCACATTTCAAAAATTGAGGACTAGATAGATTACCAAAACTCTGAATCCAATGATTTAATTACAGTTTGTTTTACAAGTCTTACACGTGCACACCTTGGTGCAATTTCTATTCAGGTGTCCTAACAATACTCTTCAAAGTCACCTTAGTCGGCTCTCCATAGGTAGTAAAGCATTCTGGTGATAATCATTTTCGCTGACTAAATACTATTCAATTTGCCCATGTTCCCAGTTTCACGAAGCTATCCTAATTCATGCTGTTATTGCCTTTCATCAGGACAACTGCAACAAATTCACATTTCTATGCTGTCATTCGGGTGTGTCCTCCAATAATTCATTCCCCCCAAAGGATAAGCAGTGACCTTTTAAAAATGCAAATCTGATTATAATCTTTTCTTGAATAAAACAATTCAGCAACTTTCCATCCAAATATGATTCTCCATGATCTGTCTTTTGTAGAACCCTGCTGTTCCTCTATGAGCCATGCTCTTTTTATTGTCTCCATCCACTCAGAACACTCTAGGTTCTTTTATCCATTGAGTTAACATTACTAATACTTCATAAGTCCATGTTGAACACAGTAGCAAGATCTTTCTAGAACTCTATGATCAGTTCCATTCTAATGCACATTTCTAGATTGCTTTAACAGTGGAATTTCCTGCCTGATATAGTTCTTGGTATAGAAGGAGAAGCCATAGGCATCTGTTGATTGATTTAACAATGATCTTTTTGTGTATGTGAAGTATAGGCTTTTAGAAGATGAAATTGTGGGTGAATAATGGATTGATCAAACTTATCATTTATAAAGTATTTTATGTTCAAGTCCTTGACACTCACTTTCTGACTATGTGGTCATAGAGCTGTGCGTAGACATGATTATTTATTCTAGTCTATACATATGTAAAATAAAATGTAACTGTAGGAATAAGAAGTAAATCATTCTTCTTTATGAATTTCTTATTATTGCAATAAAAAGCAATTGATTAATTATTTTCTAATTATCTTTGTGACATGTAAAATATTTTAGGATACTGGTTCACTTTAATATTTCTATATCAATACTCATCATGTCAGCTGTGAAGGATGTTAGGCTGCTGACAGATATAACAGAGCCCCTATCCAGTAATCTCTTTTATCTAAAAGGAGCTAGAAATTTGCCTCATGCCAGTGTTTGTTCATGCACACATGCCTGCTCAAAGACTATGGTGTGAGGACATACAAAGGTTTAGCATTTTACTTTAAATGAAGACAACTCCAGGGATATAAAAGTATTATACTATCAAATGAAATAGTATGTGTTAGATGGAGAATGATTAGAGCCAACAATTACCACTGTGCTCAAATCCTGATTCTACAACACCCATCATTGTTGAATCAGTCAATTTCTATGCGTCCACAAGCAGTCTTTTGTCACTTAAGCACAAATAAGAAAAAAGTTAGGCATGATTCTTAGATGAGTCAGTTTTATTCATCATATTCATAAAAAAATAAAATATGCCCAAATCTTCTCAGAGTGGCTCTATAGGACACTAATAAGCTAATAAGTTCTTGAGGATAATTAAGGATAGCTAATAAATATGTTTTAAGGGCATTTAATGGGATTGTAACTATATAATCTGTTAAATTAAGACATGCTAACAAAATATTATATTAGGCTGCATTGTTTTATCTTATAAAACCTTTGCAACTAACAATATGATTATATCAAAGAAAAATATTTAAAGAGAGGACTAAAATGAGGCCATTTATGTATGAACATTAGTTTTGTATTACTGATATTCTTATAAGAATGTGCATGAAAATGGACAAAGAAGTATATCTATTCAAAGAATCAGCAAGAGGGCAGACATTTACAAGCGAAAATGTTAGGACTGTGAGGAAAACAGCCCTCCTGGTACCTTCATCTCAGATTTCCAGCCTTCAGAATTGTGGAGAGATGTTATGCAACTAGATGGCAATTACTAAAAATATTTTTAAAATTTTTTTATGTTTCAGTTTTTAAGTTCTAATAATATGAAAATATCATGAGTGTATTTACAACACTAAACCATATATTTACAAATCATTAAAATTATATTGCGCCAAAAATTTAACAATGTCAACCCCAAGAAAGGACTACCTTTTTTCCTGACTCAACTAGTTAACATTTTTTTTTAATTTATAAAATTAAGTCTTTTTTTAATCCATGTATTCCCTTGCTCCCCCTCCTTTCCTTTCTCCCAATCCTTCTCAGTCAGTCTTCCACCTGCCCCCTCCTCATTCCCTACTCCAAAAGGGCAAGAAGTCTCAAAGTGGGTCAGCTCAGCTTGGTGCACCTACTCCAAGCAAGTTCGATTTCCTCATCCTAATATCCAGACTGGATTAGGTGTTCTCTGAAGGGAATAGGCTTCAAGGTGTCAGCCATGTACGGAAACACAATCTGCTCTCACTCCTCGAGGCTCTACATAATCGACAGTTGTCTACCCTTGGAGGGCCTACTTTCTTTTCCAGATGATTCCCCACTGGCTGTTCTTGATTCAGTGAGCTCCCCAGAGCTCCAGCCAGCCATCACTGTGAGAATTTTCCTGATAATCCCTATCCCCTTGCTCATGCAGACTCTCGTTCTCCCCCACTTTCAGCTGGATCAGGAACTCAGCCCAAGTGCTCAGCCATGTATCTCTGTCTTTACCTCTATTCATTGTTGAATGTAGGTTCTGTGGTGACACTTAGGGTGGTTATTCATTTGATTATAGGGGAATTTCTGTCTAGGTGCCACCTTCACTATTGGTTGGAGACCTAGCCAGGAATAACCTGTGAGTTCTTGAAGGTTTCCGTAGCACCTGGTCTCTTTCCAACCCCACATTGTCTTCCTCTATTAAGATCTCCATCTCCATCCCTGTATATCCTTATTCAAGGTCTCTTCCCCCTCCCAACACATCTGGTCATTTTTCTTCTCTGCAACTCCCCATCCCCTCCCTGGGCAGGGAGCAGACAGTCCTATGGTCCCACTGACCCAATAATGCTTGGATCAGTCTTCACTTCTGGCAAGCTGAACACAAATTAAATATATGTGTAGCAATCTTATTTGTATTTCCACCCTTGATAAGCCATGCTTATGATTCTTATCCTCTGTATAGTTATTGTTAACTCTTCCGCATTTTAAATTCTTTTTACTGTTTTTTTTTTGATAAATACAAAATAAAGAAGGAAAAAAAAAAGATCTCCATCTCTATTTTTTCTCCCTCTTTGTTGCTTCTCTCACTCAATCATCTCCTTCTATTATGATTTATTCCCATGACCACATCCTCCTATTTAAAATGCTCTTAATTCCTAAAAAGAGGTAGGAACTGAGAACATTTTAAATAGGAGGATGTGATCTGTATCTTCTTTTGCTTAGCTATCAAATATTTTCTCAAGATAACAACTCTAATACAAATATTCTGGTCCAAAATATAAATTCTTTTTTCATTCAGTTTGTGTAAAATTCAGTTTTTCTGCTTATTATTATTTATTATTTATTTTTAAAATTTTTTTGTGTTAGTGATGTCTGAAGCTAGAAGATGGTGCTAGAAATATAGGTGGTTATGAGTTGCAGGACTTGAATGCTGAGAACTTAACTTGGAATTTTCCCAAAAGCCGCAAGTATTCTTAGTGCTTGCTCTATGCTGACTGGTTTTTATGTGTGTTTGTTTGGTTTGTTGGTTTACTACTTCTACTAACATAAACTTAGAGTATACAAAGTAAAATCAGGTGCTAAAATGATTCTATTATAATGTTGTTAATAAATGTTGATAAATTCTAGATAAACAAGGGGCACAATTACACACAATCTCAAAAGCAGTAACATACCTGCAGTTAACCTTCCATTTGTATCCAGTGTGGTACTGAAATCAGAGGGAGTTTCTGGGATTTCTGCAATTAAGATTCATCATGAAGCTTTTGAAGACTCTCAGAAACCATAATAATAGTTTATGAAGCAAATTTAAGAAGGGTAAGTCCCAAAAATCTGTAATTTTCAAAATCTTTCCAAGGCAGAGTGGTGGGGGCTAACAGTAGCCACTGAAGGGTACCACTAACATGGATAGTTTCATCATCTTCCCTTTGGCTTCAACATTCATTCATGGAACATTTGCACCATAGATGCTAAAGATATCTCCCTCTCTCTCTCTCTCTCTCTTTCTCTCTCTCTCTCTCTCTTTCTCTCTCTCTCCCTCTCAGTGTGTGTTGCTATAGTTATTTTTATGAATAAAGCCATGTTTTTTATCCATGTATCCCCTCATTCAAACTGCCTTCTTCCTCCCACCCATCCCAGTCACTCTCTCTTCTCCCCATCACATTATCTCCTACCCAGCAGGGCAGGAGGTCACAAGGACCCAAGGTCCCAATGTGGTTTAGTTCAGCATCCACTCCAGCAGATCTTCTTTCCTCACCCCATCATCAAGACTGGATCAGGTGTTTCTCTGGAGGGAATAGTCTCCAAGATGCCAGCCCAAAGTGTTTCAGAACCCAATCTGTTCAGTGGTTGTGGTTTGCAGCTTGTGAATGTTTTGCTTTTTGCTTTTTTGTTTAAAGTCCACCAATGAGTGAGTACATCCCCTGCTTATCTTTCTGGATTGTGATATTCTCCAAATCCATCCATTTGCCTGCAAATTTTAGGATATCATATTTTCTTACTGCTTACTAGTAGTCCATTGTGTAGATGTTTCACAGTTTGTTAATCCATTCTTCAGCTGATGGGCATCAGGTTGCTTCCAGGTCCATGCTATTATGATTAATGCTGCTATGAACATAGTTGAGCTAATGCCTTTGGAGCACAAATGTGCATCTTTAGGGTATATTCCAGTAGTGGTATTGCTGGATCCTTGGGGAGATTGATTGCCAGTTCAAAGGCTCACATTTCAGTTTTTCACCTATTTTGGCCATTGGATTTTATGATGAGAATGAAGAAGGTTTTGCTATGATGAGTGAGGTAGTGCTACTCCAAATCCTAATAAACTACCATCCTTCCTCACTCTAGAGTTATTGTTTTTTCACAGCATTATTTCTATGATTCAACATCTCTGCTCTGACAGTTATTGCACTGTAATGTCATTTCTTTGACTTTATTCTCCTCCAAATAGAGTGAACTCCAACCTTTGAAATCTTGGAAGGTAAAGAATTTGTTCTTTAGCTCAATATTATTACATTCCACCATAGTGACTGCATGAAGTCTCTGGCATAGCATCCCACTATTTTGGTAGTATTGCCAAATAATTTAGTATTCAATGCAAGAAATTTTTATTAATTTTTTATTGCTATATTGGGGAAATAAGTATAAATGTTTGTATATAGTAATGCTATTCTGAATAACATGAATCCTAAAGGTGATGGTCCCATGTCATGATAATCAAATTTTGCAAGTGAAAATGAAATTTGTTGCATTTTAAGCAAATCTATTTTTTCCTCAAATCAAGTTATATAAATTCTATCAGAGATAGTTGCTTGAAGTTATAAGACATCAATCTTTCACTTGTAGCTTAGTTCAAATTAAGAATTGGTGTATAGAATATGAATCTCATTAAAAGAGATGGTGTTTAGATAATTATGACAAATCATTGATGCTATTTATATAATGTTCATGTAACATGTCAATTTTTCGCAAGGTATATTGCTAACTGATATTGTCTACATTCTGTTAGTCTCTCTGTATTTGGTTCAATGGGCAGATTTTATATTTTTGAGTTTTCTGATTCCCTCCTGAAGAATGCTTGAAGGTAATAAGATGAATCTTAGTTAGTGATTTATAGTGTGTTCTTCAGTACTTGATTTTTTTTTGGGGGGGGTGGGTTCTCTTAGGTGTGTTTCTTCAGCTGTGAACCATTAGAATTCATTCCCTTGTGTGATTTAATCTCTACAAATAGCACAGTGTTTAGTTTAGAACACAAAAAAACTCAGTCTTGATCTTAACTGGAAACTCTACTAAGGCTGGCGTAGAAGAAAACACATGGCCATATGCAGTGATGAACATCATACTATGTAATACCAATGTACCAAGAAAGCTATGCACACTGGAACAATAACCAAACTATCACTTTGGGGAAGTAATCAGTTGCCTAGTTGCCTCCTTGGTTATATTTGTAGCCTGATTCACAGGATCAAATTCACACCTAGCATTGCAAACATGGTAAAACAAACAAACAAACAAACAACAACAACAACAACAAAAAACATGGCTAGTGAGGTCGTAAGTCCTTGGGAGAATTGATTTATGAAGGTTTCCTAAAGGGTTTTGTTGCCAAACTGCCTTTTGTTATTTTTGTTTTGTTTTGTTTTAATTTTTTTAAACAAGATATGGCACTGAGAATATCTTGAAGGGAAAAACTTGATAAACACAGCTTCAAATTTAACAATAATTGTAGTTAGTTTGTTTCTCTGTAGGCATATTAAATAATGAAAATAACTGTTCTGTGTCTCTTTTTTTAATATTTATGTTTATATCTGCAGATTTTATTGACCCAACCTTGGGGAGAGGAGTTTATTGTTGCAGTTGGCAGTGGTGAAAGCGGAGACACATTACTATTTATAGTCCTGAGAATAATAAACTGAAATATAAACTGTAGACAGGCCATCTGTACTAAACCCCTTCAAGGCTAAGGACAAGATCCAGAGGATAAGGGTGAGTGCTCTGAATACTGTCCTTTAGACACAGCATAGTTGTTTCACACATGAGCTCACAGTAGTTATGAATACCACAGAGGCTTGCGTAAAATCACCTAACTAAAAGTTTCATCATGGAGCACAGTGGATTTCCCAAGGATCTACCTCTAGCTGAGGATCTGTTAGTACTTTATGGATGCTGAGGGACAAACACTCAAATGCCTTGTAGATGTGGCCAAGGAAGGAAAGGAGTGGCAGAGAAGTGAGTCACCTGTGAAGTATGTATTAAGAAGAGTAACTAATTCAGGGTGCACCCATAATTTTATATAGCAGCCTGAAGGAAAAAAAAAAAAAAGAATGGGATGGCTGACAGGAGTGAAATGTGAAAAGTCTGGTCATAAATGTCAAAAAAACCTAAAAGTATTCATAAGCATCAAGAAATTCTTTTACACAGAATTTGAACAACAAAATTTGTAACATTGATAGATTTCTCTAGGTCACTGTCACAGAAAAAAAGCAAGTAAAGTTTAGAAGCATAATGAGGAAGAGATTTCTGGAAAGTTCACTCAGAAGCCCTCTGTCAGGAATGAAGTAACCAAGGTGATGTCCCAGAAAGGAGAAAACTTGGTATCACCCTGAATCTTAAGAACAATAATCTGCACGCTCTTGGCTGGAAGCAGTCTCCTGGGTGGCTGGGCTATTTGCCTGAATTCAACTTAAGTCAACACAGTGTACTTCCATTGCCACTTCCGGGCAAGTCTGTGCTGCTGGCATCTTCTCTATGTACCCCAGGGGCAAATCTAGCTGGGTTTCCAATGTGTGAATGCCCCATTATATCTGAGTGTCTGAAAATGTCTTTCTTCACAAACATGTACTGAACAAGCAGAATCTGTTCTCAGCAGGAAACAACTGTGCTGCTGAAGTTGGCAGACAGAGTTGGAAATCAAGCAAGCTCCGCTCCGCTGCCCACCAAGATCCTCACCCAGCTTCCTCTAAATGCCTTTGGTTCCTCTTCTCAGAGAAAAACGCTAGGTATTCACATTCACCATACTAATTGTTTCAAATTAAACTTCCCCAGGAGTTGAATTACCTTAGTGAATGTTTCTCAGTATTGGATCACTTTGAATTCTAAGAGTTTTCAAAAAAGAGTCTCTAAAGATAGGCATTGTTCTTCATCTGTTAAAAAGAAAAATGTCTGTGAGTGGCAATCTTCTTCACCAGAGAGTGTTGCTTTGTTTGCTTTCATGAAAGTCATGGATAAGAGTGACACACTGGGAGCAAATTAGAAAGAAAATGTTCGGAACAACACAAAATCCTTTTTCTGACAGTTCCTTGAGAATATTTTGCTGGATCCCTTGAATCTCATAAGCATGACAGAAAATGATTACTAAGTAAAATAAAAGACTGGTAATTACTAAGTAAAATAAAAGACTGGAAAGATATAAATTCTTACAATAGGATTCAATTATTTTTTTGTTATTTACTAATTTTGACATTCTTAGTTACCCACTGAAATTCCTCAAACTCAGTTTTGCTATTCTCACAGAATAATCATGGATGAAAATACGATACACTAATGTGTATTATTGCTTCATGAAAAATAACATTTTGAAAAGTCGAAAGTGATTGAGAACGTTCGATGAAAGCTTAAATTTTTTAGATTCTGTTTCCCATAGTTATTTAAAAATAATACTGAAACTTACTGATATAATAACAGGTTTGTAGGAGTGTGTGTGTGTGTCTGTGTTTGTGGTCTGCATCAAGAATAATTAAGGAATAATTATACCTGGTGATATCCTAGGTGGAAGCATATATGGAAAAAATGAAATCTTTTATAAATTCATTTGAATTGATTTTTTTTAGGGTAAGATATGTAGATATGTAGATCTAGTTTTATTCTTCTATATATGAAAAGCCATCTATCCCTCTACATTATTTGTTAAAGAAGCTATTTTTTCTCCAATGCATGTTTTTTGACACTTTGTTGAAACTAAGTGGCTTTGCCTGGACTGGTTTATTTCTGGATCATTTATTCTAGACCATTTGTTTACATGTCTGTTTCTGTGCCAGGGCAATGATGTTTGTGTGACAATGGCTCTGTAATAGGATTAGATATTAATGATGTTGTTATCTAATATCTAATGATATTAGATGTTGTGACGCCTCCAGTGTCACTCTTTCTGCTGTGTATTAACTTCAGTTTGAAGTTAATTTTACACTTTCATATAAACTTGTGTTTCTCTCCCTATCCTCATGAAGAATATTATTTGCTTTACTTTGACTGACTCTTATCAAGAAAATAACAAACACTGTTGAAGATGTAGGGAAAGAAGAACCCTTATACACTGCTTTTGGGAATGTAAGTTTGTGAATTGACTATATAAATTATTTTAGAAGATTATAAAGAGATAAAAATAGATCTACCATATGGCTCAGCTACAGCATTCTTTGGTATTAACAAAAAGCCTCTAAGCCAACATAACATAGAGATAGATGCACAACGTGTGTGTGTGTGTTTTTGTGTGTGTGTATTTATGTTTGCGTTCCTATGTTGGCGGTACATGTATGGCATGTTCTACTAAGGAATCAGAATACAGCATGAAATGTTTATCCTCATCTTCAGCTCTATCCTGAAAAGTAATCTTCTTATTTTTTTCTTTTCTGCTAAATATGCCAGGCTAGTTTGCTAATATACTTTAAACAATAGTCTTTTATTTGATTCCCCTTTCTCAGTAGAAACACCATGGGATTGCAGATGTTCACATTACTACATCTGAATTTTTACATTGGTTCTTGGGATCTGAACTCAGGTTGCCAGGCTGGCATGGCAAGTGAATTACCCACTGAGCCATCTCCCCTGCCTCAGGTCTACTTTTATTGCTGCAACCATGTACAATTGTTGAGAAGTGGAACCAGCTTAGATTTCTGCCAGATGAATATTTAAAGTGTGGTTAATTTACAAATTAGAATAATATTCACTAATAAAGGAAAAACAACTTGAAATCAACCCATTGAGAGAGTGTCCGCTGAACCATAGTTATGGTGGAGACACTATATTAGCAGAGAAAGAGATGTGTCCGGACAATTCTCTGTTCTAGGCATTTGACCAGAGCAGCAGTGAGACTTCATGTTACCAGGACTCCTGCTGAGGAAAGACAGTTTTCAAAAGACTCCTGCTGAGATGAAGCTGGGCAGCTCCAACCTCAGTATTGAGAAATTCAGAGTAAGTGTTGCAAGTGTTATAGGGCCACAAACTGAAAGCTAGCCTGCTGAGCACTTCTAGACCATGGGGAAAAATTGACATTAGAACCATGTAAAATATTAAGGGGAATAGATAGCTAAAAGACAGTGTGTCCAGTGGGCAACAAACACAAGTTCCAAGCAACAGTCTCAACACCAGGAGGAACTACCCAATAGTGAGACCATCTTTTAATAAATTGATAAAAGATTTTCTAAGCATCATCTGTGAGACAAGCCAGGAAGGAATCCCTTATGACATGCCCACAAGCTATGGCCTGGCCACAAAAAGGACTACCTATAGTGGATGATCAGCATTCACAATTCAGAGCCCAAAGAGCTATGCAGAGGTGTAACCAGCACTTGTGAACCAATCTATAAAGAACTACCCATTGATTTTATTAGTACATGTGAGTTGTTCACAGACCTTGCAAAGGACTGTGCTGAGACAATTACAGCACCTTCAACCAATGAAAAGCAGCAGTGAAAGGAGCAATTAGAAGTGTCTTAAACATATCAGTTTCACAGTGGACTAGTATGTTTATCTAACCTTGCAGAAGATAACCCGCATATGTAACAGGCATCCTGGTATCCAAGAGCAGTAACTCTAGGCTGAGGCAAGCAATCAAGTGTGATTGCATTCATACTCCATACTTTTATCCATTTCCCCTTCACACTGATCCTTCTTTATTTAACACAAAATATTAGTATGATGGCCATGTTTTCCCTCCCTCTCTCCCCCCCTCTTGTTTCCCTCTATCGTCTTTCTCTGTTTTCCTATGTGTTTTCCCTTTTAATAGAAATTCTTTCAAAAAATCTAAGTTAGCCTGTAGCACAGAAGTGGATGAATATCACAAGATATAGCTATTCAAATGTGTTAGAATATTACAATGGAACCGATTGCTAAAGCACAGTACTTTCCACCATCCTTCTAAGCCTTACCTTCAAGCTCATGTTTCCGGATTTGATTGAGCCACAAACGCATAGTAACTCTTTCCACCGGTGAAGCCCAAGTGGCCACCCTGGTGGAGGACACAGGTAAATGATTTTTCACGATCCTTTCTGTCCTAGATTTAGATCTACAGATTCACACCTAGTCCTGTGACAGTAGCTCCCAGTGAAGGAGCTATTTCCTTTCACACTATCTCCTCTCCCTGGGGATTTTTCTTCTTGTGTGTACACCAGTTCTTAGCTCTTCCCGAAGGCTTCTCAGCCATTCCTCTTAGTTCCCATTCTTTTGACTGACACAAAAGTAGTCTCTACCAGGTGCTACACAGCTACCACACTTGCCTATGATCCAGAGTAAGCAACAATAATCAAAAAATGGAACACTTATCCAACAAAGGCAAGAACAGATATCTATGCCAATAAACACCTCAAATATCATAACTCCATGTGTCTAGATTATTGCTCAAAAAAACCCAAACATGAGCAGCCAAGACAGCCTCTACTAGAGTCCAGTAAACCTTTTGCAGATAGACCTCTGAAAATTAAATTTAGCTGAAAAACAAAACAAAGATTTCACAGTAGCAATTATGAATATATTCATGGATATTAAATATAATAAAATGTTTCAGAATACTATATAAGCACAAACAGTTGAATGGAATATTAAACACTATCTAAGACATGAAAGAAGAAAAATAATCATCAAAGAAAATCTAAACTGAAATAACACTTGAAATGAAAATATTACAATGTCAAACAAAAACTTTAGAGGTAAGTCTAACAACAAATTATAAGACATGGAAAAGAAGATTTCAGGTCTCTAAGGCAAAGTAAAAGAAATGAAAACTCACTCAGATATCATATTAAATCTAAAACAAAATCTAGGAAATCTGGGATATGGAAAAATAAATTACATGAAAAATAGAGATAGAGGAAGGAGAAGAAACACAGGTCCACGGTACAGAAAATATTTTAAGCAAAATAATAGAAGAAACCCTCACAAATCTAAAGAAGGAGGTGCGTCTTAAGGCATAATAAGCATAGAGATATATTACATATACAGATAAAAGATTGAATATTAAAAGCTGAAAGAGAAAAAGAGCAAGTTACTTATAAATAGGTCCATTAAAATAATACATAAATCTCCAACAGAGTCCCTAAAAGACATATGGGACTAGACAGATGCACTACAAACTCTCAGAGACCACAGATGCTGGGCCAGCAAAAACTATAACCAGCAAAATCACCAATAACAATCAGCAGAGAAAGAAAAACATTTCACAATAAGACCAAATTTAAGCAATTTCTATCTACCAATTGAGCTCTACAACAAACATTAAAAGACAAAACAAAACAAAACAAAAACTTAAAACTAAGTCATTAACTGGACCAAAGAAGAAATAAGGAAAAAATAATCCCAGAAAAATAAATGAAAAAGAGGGTGGGGGCAACACACACCATAACAGTAAAATGACAGGTGTCAATAAACACTTCTCACTGATAACACTCTTCTCATAATCTCTATTCCTATAAATAGTTATTTTTTTTGTAGTCAGAATTTTTTTATTTCTCACCTGGCCAGTCCCAAATAAAGAAACAGAGGCCTATGCTAATTTCAAGCTGTTTGGCATATGCTTAAGTATATTACTTAATAACTCTTACTCTTAAACTAGCCACATGGCTTAGTACCTTTTTTCAAAGAAGCATTAAGTTTTTTATGTCACCAAATCTCAGGGTCAATAGATTTACCACAGAATTTTACCAGGCTTTCTAAAAGTAATTAATGCTAATATTCCCCCAAATTATTATACAAACTTGAAACTGAAGGTACTTTCCTTATTATTTGTTATGAACCCAGTATTACCATGATACTAAACTACACAAATTCCCAAGAGAAAATAAAATAATAGATCAATATCTCTTATGAACCTAGATGCACAAATATCAATAACATATTCACAAATCACATCCAAAATAATTTTGTGTCCTGCTACTTTGCTGAAAGAGGTTATCAGATGTACATTTTTTCTGGTAGAGTCTTTAGGGTCTTTTTTTTTCCATTTGTGTCTCCTTGATCTCCTTCAGTTGTTTGATTGCACTTGCTAAGGTATCAAAAACTACAATGAATAAAGTATGGAGAAAGTAACCATCCTTGCTTTGGTCCTGATTTTTGGAGATTTGCCTTGAGCTTTTTTCTGTTTAGGTTAATACTGGAGATGAACTTGTCTTGAATCTCTTTTATTAAGTTGAGTTATGTCTCTTCTATCCCTAGACTATCCAGAACTTTTATTATAAAGTGATGTTTCATTTTGTTAAACACCTTTTATTCATCTAAAAAGATAGTCATTTGGTTTTTATCTTTCTGTGTGTTCATGTACTAGAAGATACTTTTTATTTTAGTGAAGGATAAAGATAATCATCAATATAACCTAGCTATAAACTCTGGGACCTATAACAAGAGATGCTGGTGCAATAGTAGCAGGAGTAACCACCCAGTGTTTGGCACTAGGACTCCATGAGACAGAACCCATACCTGATTCTGCTGAAGAGGACAGGATCTTGGGACTAGGTAGGTCATGGATATTAGGGGGAAATCTACTACTTTTATGATGCTATAAAATGCAACAATAAAACGACTTCTAATGATGTCCTGCTAAACCTATAAACCACTTGGCTTAACAGACATAAGACGAGTATGTTGTAGTAGATGGGAATCAGAGACTTACAAGTAGATGACATTAGAGAGTGAAATATTAGGAACACTCTGTCATAATTGAACATTATTTATTTATTTATTTATTTATTTATTTGTTAAGAAATCAAATCCCTTCTGCTCAGGCTCATAGCTATGTGGTAGAAGAAGAGTTAAGAATGTAAGAGCCAGACTTACGGATGACTTCAAAGAGTGGTATCTTTCAGACATCACAGAATGGATCTACCTGCAGCATGCAGAAACCAGCACAGGTTAACAGCTTGGAGAAGTGACACATCATTTTATCCAAACAAAGAGCCTTATACAAAGGCAAAATCAATTTTCTCCAATAGAGCCTTACTGGGTATATCAGCCACACTTAGAAGAGGGAGAAAGGGGGATAAAATTGGATAAATAGGATGTAGGAGAATCTAGAGGAACTGAGGAAGGGAAAGCAAGAAACAGGGAAGTTGCAAAGGATCCTGTATTAGGACCACTGAAAATTGAAATTAGACATGGATATCATTTAGTGAATTATAACTTCAATATATTTACCCCAATTCTGGAGCCAGAAGATAGAACACTAAGATTAGGATAATAAAAATTGAGGAAAATGAATAAAGGCATTATTTTAAAAGATGACAGTAGAGCATAATAAAATTAATAAGAATCTAAAATATTTAAATTGTAATTACCATCCCTAAAGCTAGGGGGTAAGTACATGAAACAATGGCTTTATGATATCTATTTATAGATATCATATGAAAAGTATTGACAGGAGATTTTGAGGATAGAAGTGAGCAATTCAAAATCACCACACAGAAACGTAGTTCGACACAGAAATGAACCATCTGACTTCACCCCCTATTCTTCTTCACCCTTCTGCTGGTCTTCCACTCACACCAAATCATTGTACAGAGTCAAAATGAACAGAGATTTTTGGTGCAGTGGTATCAAGGGTGAGTTCCAAGACAGAGAGGAGTAAAAATTATTTAGAATGTTTGACAGAAAGGCCCACTATCAATCCGTGGTTCTCAACCTGTGGGTTGCAGCCTCTTTTGGGATTACATAACTGATGTTCTGAATTTCGGGTATTTATATTAGGATCCATAACTAGCAAAATTGTGGTTCTGAGGTAGCAATGAAATAATTTTACGAGGAACTGTATTGAAAAATCACAGCCTTAGGAAGTTTGAAAACAACTGCTGTAAACAGATATACTTTTATTTTTATGACACAGTAAGCATCTGGTCTATGATTCCAGTAGAATGTTGCTCATGTTGACAGGTATTGCTCTAGGTTACAGAGACATGAATCACAGCAGCCTGATTGCTTGGTCCCAAAAATCTGAAGACACTCTTTCTTAGCTCAATGACCTGAACAAAGTAATTTTATCTTTTTGTTTTGCAGTTTCCTTATCTACATATGTGAATAAAAATATTTTTAATTAAATCACCAATAAATAAAGCAATGCACAGTAGAAAGCATTTAGAAATACTTCTACAAAAAGTGGAGTGACTAAGAAAAGGCTTGCCTTTAGGTTCACACTATTCATATTTCAAACAATAGAATGGAAGGCTTGAGATTGTTTCACAAATCATACAATTTAGCTGATTGTCAGAAGTGAGAAATGGAGAAAATACTTTATATCATAATGACTACAGCACCTTGATTGCCCTTTTGGATTATTAATTCTATTAAGAGAATAGAATTATACCTCTTGTTTTGTATACATCTCAAAATCCTATGATGGTACATAAATTGTGTGCCGTAAAAGTTTGATGAATAACTGTATAAAGCACATTGGCAGACAGTACAATGCAATTATTACACAATGGAGAATAGTTTTCCTTATAAACTGAAATCTCTCTCTGGTCCAGTACACAGAATTCTATAAATAAGAAGGGTGAACTTGGCTTCTTTCTAAAGCTTCATAATAAATTACAAACAATTGACACATTATATGATTGCTCCATGGTCCATTACTTTAGTTTGAATATCTGACTCACTTTTAAGTGATCCGTGCTCCTAATCTTAAGTATTTGCAGAAGTTTTCTTAACTTCAAACTATCATTACAGCTAAGATCTCTGGAATATAAAATATTTTTGTTTGTTAGAAGGATGGTATGCTGTTTTATGTATTTTATTCTTAAAACTTAAACAGCATCACTGGTAGCTTTGGATGCCTTGAATTCACTATGTAGTCCAGGCAGGTCTTGAACTTATGGTTTGCCTATCTTGGCTTCTCATGTTTAGAGATTATAGGCATGCCCCCATCATACCCAGTAAGATAGCTCTTAGATTGCCTCTTTGGAGTTCTACATTTACCATCTAATATCAAGTGTACGAGGAAACTCTGAGGCTTACAGAATGAAACTGTGTAAGTTCACATTCAGAGTTGAACTATTACAGCCTTACTTTCATGGTTCCATGTAAACTCCTGGGAACAACCTAGATGCCCCTCAACTGAAAAATGGATTAAAAAACTGTGTGGGCATCTACACAATGGGGTACTATTAAGCAGTAAGAAAAAATGATATATTAAAATTCACAGGCAAATGGATGGAATTGGAGAATATCCTCCTGAGCAAGGTCTCAAAAACCCAGAAAGATAAGCAGGGGATGTACTCGTTCATTAGTGGACTTAAAAAAAAAAAGTAAAGAAACACTTTCTTAGATAATTTTGCCTTTGTTGCCTTGGCACTTTATCACAGCAATAGTAAAATAATTAAGACAAATATTATAAATGCAAAAAAGAGGTAAATTAACTAATTTAAGATTTAAAAAGTCCTAGAATCAATACTATTAGTAGTTCAGTGTCAGTAAATCTGTAAGAAAAATAGACTAACTCATAAGACCTTGGTCACACTATCAGTGATTGTCTAAGGCAATTTTGTTACTTATGCATTTTCACTAATGCCATTAAAATCAGATGACAAAAAGTAATGAAAAACAGTTATTTATATTATATTATATAGTATATCAATTTATATTACTAGCTCCATAAATTTAACTGTTTTTTTTAGAGTTGATTTTTTAAAATTTTATTTTTATAGAATAAAATTTTATTTTGTATCCACGTATCCCCTTGTTCAAACTCCCGTCCTCCTCCTGACGCCTCCCAGTCAGTCTCTCTTCTCCCCATGCCCCCATCCCCTCCCCAGAAAGGGCAAGGTGGATTAGTTCAGCATCCATTCCAGACAAGTCTGATTTCCTGTGATTTCTCAGAAAATTTAACTGTTAAATCTTGTTTTACCTATGCAGAAACTTATAGCCACTGAAATTTGTTTCTTCCATTTAAAGAAAATTTCTGGCTATGTTTAAACATACAAATGTCTCAGAATAAAACATCGAGAGCAAAAAATCGTCCTGCTAATACTTTCTAGATATGGGCACATTTTAATAAATTATAGCAAAATTTGCAAACATTTATAATCTGCATTTGCATTTCAGAAAGCTTGATGCTATAGTGTACTTTTTATTTAAAATTAACAGACATTAACCAAGTATGGCTTACAAATTCTTTATTCTCAAAGAGTCTCTAAATAAACATTATTGCAAATCTCCTTCATATTATTGGCATTCGTGCTTCAATATGGTGAAGAAGAGCTCTTACTAGTGATTTCAACAGAAACAACAGAATTGAGGCTGGAGGGATGGCCCAGTGGTTAAAGGCACTGAATGCTCTTCCAGAGGACCTGAGTTCAATTCCCAGCACCCACATGACAGCTTACTACTGTCTGTAGTTCCATTTCGCAGTTCCAGGCAAACACCAAGACAAATAAATAAATAAAAGCTTTAAAATAAAAAGAAACAACAGAATCACTGCTCACTAGCCCTTTGCTCTTATCATATTCAATATCACAGTAATAGAATCTCTGGGAATCAACAGGTCACTCCAGCCAGGGAGGCAGGTAGCCTAACAGCAGATCTTCACTTCTCCCTCAGGTCCTTCAGACCCAATCTCCAGTCTCATCCTCTGTCCTGGAGCAGATCACCTGCTGCTACCTTCCTCTTACTCCCTATACCCATCTCCAGGGGATCTTCCCCTCCTAACATTTCTCCCCTGACTCACTGATTTTTCCTTGCCTCCACTTCAGCTGGTGCTCATTGGGACCATACAGGCTACTCTGACCTGAGAAGCAGGTGAACTAACTAAAGATCTTCACATCTCCCCACAATCCTACATTCTCATCCGGAGCTCCTTCTTCTGTGGCCTCTATTCACTCTTTGACCCCATTCCAAGGGACTAAGCAGATGCTAGTGGGATAATGTGCTGTTTTCCTCCCTTCTGTGGTCCCCTAAGCTTCCCTCAACCACTCCCCATTAGTGTCAGCTCCCAATACCTAGAAACCCATTTTACTTGGGACCCCTAATTATCACACCTATCAGGAGTGCAGAAGAATTTCATATCAGACAATACAGTCACCACATGCTTCTAATAGAAAGAATTGAAACAGATACGCAGAAACAAAACACCCAGTCAACAAAGACAAGAGCAGCTCTCAACATCAAGAATTATAATTTTCCCAAACCCAGATGCCTAGACATCAGCATAAAAACATGTTTGTTAACAGATAGGACTACATGGGTCTGGGAGGAGCCAGCAACTCTATATAGGAGGATTTGAGTATCCCTTCAGAGCTGAAGCACAAAAGAAAGATATTCAAATAGCCCTTATGAGAATGATAAAGATCATTAGAAAGGAAAATACTTATGAAAACACAGTGGAAGGAAATGAATAAAAATTTTTCAAGACATGAACATGGAAATAAAATCAATAAAGAAAACTCAATTCTAGAGAAACTTGGAAACGAAAAAATATTAGGAACTTGAACAGGAAGCTGAGAGGTAGACCTCATCAAAGTGAAAAAAAAAAACAAACAACTACAAAAGTGATGGAAGAGGGACTCTCAGGCACTGTAGACATATAGATGAAATGGATACATAATAATTAAAACATTAAAAGTACAGAAAAAAAAGAATGCTAAAATCTTCAAGGGAGAAAGGCCAAGTAACATATAAAGAAAGACCTATTAGAATAACACTAGAAGTCTCAGTGGAGACTCTAAAAGCCAAAGGACCTGGACAAATTTTGTGCAGATGCTAAGAGACCACAGATGCCAGCCCAGACTACTTTAGCCAGCCAAACTTTCAAGTGCAATACATGAAATAAGAAGACATTCTATGATAAACCCAAATTTAAGTAATATTTATCAAAAATCCAACACAGAAGGTGCTAAAACTAAAGAAGGTAATCCCCATCCCCCAACCCACAGGCAGTAAGGAACCCTAGACAAACAAACCAAAGGAGGGGAAAACACATACTCCACAACAACAAAATTTTAGAAATCAACAATGCTCACTCATATCTCTCAACATCAGTAGCTTCAACTCCCCAATAAAAAGAAGCAGACTAACAGAATGAATATGAAAACAGAATCTGCCCTTCTGCTGTATCCAAGAAATACATCTCAGCAGCAAGGGTAGACATCACTTCTGTAGAAAAGGATGGCAAAGAACATTTCAAACAAGTAGATTTTTTTTAGCAAGCTGTTGTATCCATTTTAATATCTGACAATATGAATGCCAAACAAAAACTAATCAGAGTAGACAGGGAAAAAACATTACATATTCATCAGAGGAAATAAATCTACCAAGAAAACATTATAATTCACATCATCTATGAACTAAAACAAACTAAACACAGTTTGTAAAATAAACAATACTACAGCTGAAATGACATATTCCAGCTCACACACAGATAGAGGAAGACTTCAATATATGACTCTTGCCAATAGATATAATACATACCAAAACAAACAACCAAAAAACCCAAATAAGCCAAAATAAAACTATTCAAGAAATAAGTAAAAAATGTTGGAGTTACCTGACATTTTAACCAAATGTACAGAACATTTCACCCGAACATAAAAAAATAATATTTTTTTTTCTCAGAACTTCATAAAACTTTCTAAAAACCAAATTGATTATATACTCAGAAAAAAAACAAGTTTCAACTGATACAAGAAAATTGAACTAACACTCTATGTATCTGACCATATTGTGGTGGTATATGCATACGTGGTGCGTTCATGTGAATATGTTGGTCTTCTCATCTGTGTATGCCAGAAGAGGGTGTGGATATCTTTCAGTGTTACTTTCCAGCTTATGGACTGGAGTTTCTCAATGCACTTGAAGCTGGTTATTATAACAAAAATGGCTATAAAGGGAGAACTATGAATGCACCTGTTTCTGTTTCTCTACGCTGTTGGGTACACAGCTATTCCTGGCTTTTTACATGGGTACTCAGGATTCAAATATAAATTCTCATGCATAGGAGACAACTAACATTTCCATTTTACCATTTATTAATTTCATGATGTCAGTTTTACAACTGAAAAAAATGTTTCCTTTATAAAAATAGATAACATAGCAATAACAATTTTATCTGTCACCAAGGTTGCCACGAAGGTGAAGCAGGTTGATAATTATAAATCTTTTAGCACAATATCTCTCACATAAATGTGAGGTCAGGAAGGGACCATCTTTTTCTTGGAAAAGTATGCATTATAAGAGATCTTGCTGTGCTATATCCTACTACATCACAAGTAGAGGTAGTGTGAATATTTGGAAGATATCTACAATCTTGTCTTACACTCTTGGGACACAAATTCTCACTATAAACACAGATATGTATAGTAGACATAAATGTATCAGTCACTTTATAAATGAATAAGAACTAATCCTTCAGTGAAGAGAATTCATGTTTTTGTTGGTCTCATAGTCATGAACACACAATCCCCAAAGCAGTGATATTTTGGGAATATTAAATTCACTTTGGGATTTCAGTGTTTAAAAGTTTCTGGGAAAAATAAACTTCCAATTATCTGAAAAACTCCTCAAAATTTTTGACAGGTCTCTTTGAAACTGAAAGAAAAGTTCTTTTTTTCAATCTATTGAAAGCAAAAGTGTTTTAAAAATGAAGTGTTGAAATAAGATTGACACTGTGACTTTTTAAGACTTATAAATTCCATGAGCTATAATTAACCCATAAAAGACATTTTTAAAAAGGTTTCAAATAGGTATATTTCCTGTGCACAGAACATGGGTCTTAGTTTTTACATCTTTCAATCATGCTTCATAATTTTACATGTACTTAGTAATTTTATTTTTAAGCAGTTAACCAGTGGCAAAGGGGCATAAAGAATACATGATGGAAAGATTCAGAATATAGAAAAGTTGTGATGGGCCACACAAAGCTATTAAAGTGTCTCTAAAGCATTTTGAGATGGCCTCTGACAGGGGTGTGGTTGAGGAAAGACTTGTTTTCTTTAAGGGTCTGGCCACAGGGAGTTTAATTATGCTCCAGTAAGCAAATGAGCAGCATAAATGGGCATTTTTGTAAATGGGGAGATCATAAGAGTGAGAGGTCTGATAACTGAGTTTGATGGGTTGCATGATGTAAAAACACCAAATTATATATATATATATATATATATATATATATATATATATCTCAATACAGCATTGGGGGATAACAAGGGAGGGAATGAAAGTACCCAAGAGTAAAAGGTTCCAGAAGTTGGAGAAATACAAGAGAAGTGGAATGGGATTGACATGGAATAACTTGCAACAGACAAATACCAAAGAAGACTTAGATATTTCTGCCTCCTTTTCTATTTTTTACTTTATTTATTTTGTATTTACCAAGAAAAATAGTAAAATGAATTTAAATGCTAATAAGTTAACAATAACTATAAAGAAAATAAAAATCATAAGCATGACTTATCAAGGGTGATAATGCAAATAAGTTTGCTACACATAAACTTACTTTGTGTTCAGCTTTCCCTCTGAATTTTTTTTTGGTATCCCTGTATATCCTTATTGAAGGTCCCTTCACCCTCCCGCCACATCAGGTCATTCTTTCTTCTCCACAACTCCCCATCCCCTCCCTGGGCAAGCAGCAGACAGTCCCATGGTCCCACTGATCTAATAATGCTTAGTTCAGTATCCACTCCTGGAAAATCCAGTTTTGCTCCCCGCCCCCAAGAGTGAGTCAGGTGTTCCTCTAGGTAAAGTGAGATCGGAAGAGGCAGTCCAGGATGTTTCTGATCCCAAGCTGTTCATTGTTTGTGGTTTGCTGCTTGGGCATGCTTGGCCTTTTTCTTGATTGTTTATTTAGAGACCACTAATGAGTGAGTACATCCCCTGCTTATCTTTCTGAGTTTGTGACACCTCGCTCAGGAGGATATTCTCCAAATCCATCCATTTGCCTGCGAATTTTAGGATATCATTTTTTCTTACTGCTGAGTAGTATTCCATTGTGTAGATGTACCACAGTTTGTTAATCCATTCTTCAGTTGAGGGACATCCAGGTTGTTTCCAGGTTCTTGCTTTTAAAAATAATGCTGCTATGAACATAGTTGAGCTAATACCTTTGGAGTGTGAGTGTGCCTCTTTAGGGAATACACCCAGAAGTGGTATTGCTGGGTCCTTGGGGAGATTGATTCTCAATTTTCTGAGAAACCGCCATATTGCATTCCAAAGTGGCTGAACAAGCATACACTCCCACCAACAATGGAGTAGTGTTCCCCTTGCTCTGCATCCTCTCCAGCATAGGCTGTCATCTGTGCCTTTTATCTTAGCCAATCTAACAGGTGGCAGGTGGTATCTCAAAGTTGTTTTGATTTGCATTTCTCTGATGGCTAAAGATGAGGAGCACTTTTTCAGTGCCTTTCAGCCATTTGTAATTCATCTGCTGAGAATTCCCTTTTTAGATCTGTACCCCATTTTTTGATTGGGTAATTAAAGGTTTTGTGCTTTAGATTTTTGAGCTATTTATATATTTTAGAGATCAGTCCTCTATCACTTGTATGGTTGGTGAAAATCTTTTCCAATTCTGTAGGCTGTCGCTTTGTCCTATTGACAATGTCCTTGGTTACAGAAGCTTCCTAGCTTCAGGAGATCTCACTTATTGATTGTTGTTCTTAGTGTCTGTCCCACTGGTGTTATATTTAGGAAGTGGTCACCTGTGCCAATTGGTCTGTAATTCTCCTTCTTTGTTGTGTCTTTGAATGGCTTCGGTATTAGGGTGATTGTGGCCTCATAAAAGGAATTTGGCAATATCCCTTCAGTTTCTACTGTGTGAAATAGTTTGAGGAGTAACGGTAGTAATTCTTCTTTGAATGTCTGGTAGAATTCGGCACTGAAACCACCTGGACCAGGGCTTTTATTTTTGGGGAGGTTTTTAATGAAAGCTTCAATTTCCTTAAGGGTTATCGGCCTGTTTAGGTAATTAATCTGATCCTCATTTAATTTTGGTAGATGGTACCTGTCCAGAAAGCTGTCCATTTCTTCTAGGTTTTCCATTTTTGTGGAATACAGATTTTCTTTCTTTTTTTTTTTTTAACAAGTGTATTACGGTTTTATTAAGTAAGTAGTTAAGGGGAAGCATCACAAATTTTTAGTGTGCAACCCAACTGAAGTGAACCTGGGATTGGGGCGGGGGAGGGAATCAGTCCCCCAAATCGGTCAGTTCCTCACCCAAATGACAATAGGGTACTGTCAGAAAAGGAGGGAATAAGTCTGACCGGGCCGTTAGTTGCTCCTGGGTTTTATAATGATTTCCATGTAACTTTTTTTTTTCTTCTTTATTTTGTATTTATCAAAAAAAAAAAAAACAGTAAAAAGAATTTAAAATGCAGAAGAGTTAACAATAACTTTACAGAGGATAAGAATCATAAGCATGGCTTATCAAGGGTAGAAATACAAATAAGATTGCTACACATATATTTTCTTTGTGTTCAGCTTTCCCTAT
>PVIH01014174.1:0-55042 GCA_004025045.1 Sigmodon hispidus | reverse complement strand
TAAGATCACCACTCTCTTCTGGAGTTACCATGTTGTCCTTTGTATTATTATGTAATTTTTTGCACTGACGTTTGCCCATGGCTTCAGTGGTTCACAATTAGATGGCTCCTGGTCGGTTGTGGCACTTGGATTTGTGTGCCTCCTGTCACCCCTCTGGTCAGGGTCTGAGTCTGTCCTTCAGAGACCCCTGCAGATGTTGACTTGCTCAGTTTGAGGTGGTGGTGGGTAGCCATGCAGCTTCCCTCAGCAGGAGCTGCGGGTCCGGTGACCTGCAGAGTTTATCCGCCCCTGCTCCAGAGTGCACTGGGACTCTGCAGACAGCACTTGTCCCGGGAGCGGAACCGGAAGCTATGGGAGCTCGACTCTCCCTCCCAGGCTGGGATATAGGTGCTTGGGCCTGGTGACCCCTCCTCACCTCTGGGCGGTCTGAGTCTGTCCTTCAGAGACCCCTGCAGATGTTGGCTTGCTCAGTTCGAGGTGGCGGCGGGTAGCCGGATCACGTGGAATGATTCTTAAACTGTTAGTCGCTGTCACAGCTCAGCTCAGTGCATGTGTTGGCTCATGCCATTGGCAGCTGGTTCTTTGCTCCTTCCCACTTGATGCTCTGAGAGCCTGGCTTCATGTCAGAGGTACCAATGGAAGCCACATTTACCAACCCCAACTCTGGGGTGTTTGAGATCCACACTGCCACTGAGTAGCAAGCTTCCACTTCCGGCACCTCATAAACCCCATTTAAGTGTTCAGTAGTAGGGCCTTTTTAAAAAACCCTGTCTCTGTTTGTGCTGGCACTGAGTCAGAAATCTCCCTCTTACAGTAGCCATGCCTCTGTTTGTTGCTAGCATTGAGCCTACCTGGAAGAAGGCAGTTATCAGGAAGCCTCATTTGGCTCTGTTTTTGTGTGTTTAAAATCCCTCCCCCTTTTTTTAAGCTTTCATGGCTTTTATGTGGATCTACATTGTCCATTGGTGGGCTCCATATACAGGTGGACCTTTCTGTCTTACCAGCCAGTTCCCAAATAACCACACAGAGACTTATTATCAATTATAAATGCTTAGCCAATAGCTTAGTCTTGTTTTTATCTCTTATAAGTTAAATAAACCCATTTCTATTAATCTGTGTGCCACTGCCAAGACTCGTTTACCTCATTATATACTTTTTATGTTGCTTCTTCTGAATCTGACTGATGACTCCTCAGACTCCACCCTTCTTCCCAATGTCCTCCCGCCCAGTCTCTTCCTGCCTAGCTATAGGAGAGCCAGCTCTTTATTAACCAGTGAAAGTAATTCATATTTACAGTGTACAAAGATTGTTCCACAATACAGACCTGTGGGAAAGAGTTATATATCAGTGAATCTTATCATTTGAATTGGCTTTTAGAGGTTTTTTTCAGGACTGGAGAGATGACTTAGTGGCTAGCAGCATGTACTGCTCTTAGCAGAAGACTTGAGTTTGGTTCTCAGCACCCATTTTGTGTGGCTTACAACCACCTGGAACTCCAGCTTCAGGGAATCAAATGTCCTCTTCTGGACTCTGGGGGTATCTGCACTTAAGTGCACATAATATACCTCCCACCTACCCCCACCACACACACAACTAAAACTAAAACTTTTGAGGTATTTTTTGAAGGGGGAAGCTCTCTATTCAGAACTTTTAAAGTAAAATAGGGTTTATTATAAAATAAAAATATATTTATACAAACTAGTGTGTTTCTCAACAGAGCACTATTGGTATTTACTCAAAGTATTCATTAGAGTGTGTAGAATTGATTTTTAAAAGTGATAGTCGTATAAAAGATTAGCAGGATCTCAAAAGATCTGAGTTTTTAATATACAAAAATCGCCTTAGAGGTGTGCTTTGCTGTGGTATTTCTGCCCATAACTTTTTATGTGTTATTTCTCAACCACCTGTAAGTGAGAACATTAGCTTCCTGGCCTTGAGGATTTTGTTTTCTATAAAACAAAGGTTTTAGGATCAAGCTGCACATTCCCTTCCCTCCTTTAAAAAAATGTTATTTTATGTATATGGGTATTTCCCTGAATGTAAGTTTGTGTCACGTGCATGCAGTACCTTTGCAGGTCGGGTGAGGGCATCAGATTTCCTGGAACGAGAACCAGGAGCTTGTGAATCCCCCTTGGGTGCTAGCTGGGGATCTCTGGAAGCAGCCAGTGCTCTTTGCTGCTAAGCCCTCTCTCCAGCTCCTTTTTTAAAAAACGTATTCTAGCTTGAGATAGAGACTCACTAAGTGGTCCATGCTGGACTTGAATTTGCAGCACTCTTATCTCAGCCTCTGAACAACTAGGAGTAAAGGCATGTACCACTATGCCCAGGTTCAACATGGCCCTTGATGGAGGCTGCTGTCACTTCTTTTAATGAGCAGTACAGTCCATGGGTAAAATGTATAGTATAGTAAACACACATACCAGTAACAGTCACTTGTTATTTCTGTCTGTTATTGTCTACCATATGTCATTGTATGTACTAGAAACTTTCTATGGCTTGCAATGTATTGGGTCCATTTGCACCAGCATCACTATCCATTTTATCATGACTAACACTTGACAATAGGGACCCGAGGACTCTGCTGTATTATTAGGGGCTACTCTCAGCCATGATGTCTGTGTTTACTGAGATATCATTGTTTAGCGTATCATGATTTGAATAAGAACCCGCCTTTTTTAAGTTGATAATGTATATACACGGTAGAAAAGAGGGGATGGTAATGGGTAGATTGCCCTGCATTCCTATTCTTGCACCCTAGCTCCCATATTCTTCAACTTGAAGCCATTACCATTAGTTGGCCCAGGTGTTTAGTAGCTTCAATAACCCAAGATCCTGTCCAAACCTAGTACCCTCAGAATGTGATGATAGCTGACTGTATTATTTGAAGAAATAACCCAAAACAAGATTCAAGTTCCAACTGGAATTATTATTTACTAGCCTTGCCATTTAAATTTTAGAAAAACCATTTATAATGTAGGCTTTTTATCTGATTTAATGGAATGTTCTGAGGTTAATGATAGAAAATATATGAAGATGCTGCCCATTGAGCCATATAATGTGTTTAACATTAGTCAGGCCTCTTTGGATTCAGGAAATCAGTGTCTAAAACCTTTCTTTGGTTTGCATACATAACACATTAACATATAGTATGTGGCTGAAAGACCCATCTGTGGGAGAGATGGCTCAGTGGTAAAGCGTGCCTGCTGCTCTTACAGGGACCACAGTTCAGTTCCCCACACCTACTCAAGCGGCTCGGTTACCAGTAACTCCAGGTCCAAGGAATCCAACACCCTCTTCTGGCTTCCCATGGATTTCTGCCATGCATGACATACACATGAGTATGCATGTGTGCATGCCCCCCCACACACACACACAAATTGTTCTTTTTTAAGAAGATTCAGTTTTAAATGACTCAGTTTGAGGCTCATTTGATAATTGATGAGAATCATCTAACTTGAAGATGAACACTTCCCAAATGCCTTTTATCCCAACACTCAGGAGGCAGACAGATCTCAGAGTTGAGTCCAGCCTGTCTACAGAGTGAGTTCCAGGACAGGGATACACAGAGAAACTCTGCTTCAACAAACAAACAAAAGACAAGTCCTTCTAACCAGATACCTGTATTTCAGGAACTCACAGCTGGCAGGTTAGCTTGTCTGGCACTGGGTTGGCTATTTTCTTCTTTGTCTGGTTGTCTGCTTCTCTGGCAAGTTTTTTATGGTTTTAATAAGATTTTTTTCCCATCTATTTTGATCCTACCATGAAGTCATCTTTTGTTTGATGAGCATCCTGTTGTTATGGAAATTACCAGTACATGATGGCAAATATAGCCGTCAAATTTTTACTGCAGCATCAAGTGAGCAAGAAGCCAAGCTTTGGGAAGGAACCTTGGCTAAGAAGATTGGGCCTAGATATATCTGGCAATCCTATCAGAACAGCTATGGAAGCTATGAATTGTGGGAGGCAAGAAATAAGATGGCTACTAGCACTAGCTGGAGCACTGTTACGGTTGCCTAGCAACTGACAGGCACTGTTTGATAGAGATGAGCAGAAATGTTGGCGTTGCCACTCAGAGACAGCGAGACAAGTGCTTGACTACAAAATCGCTGTTGGCTTTTTGGAGAAACATAAAAGACATTCTCCTCCTCTGCCCTGCCGTATCACTCTGTAATTCTCCTTCCCTGCTGTCTGCTCCTTAGAGTGTGAAGCGGTGCGGATTTTTTTTTTTCTCTTTCCTTTGTCTGTGATTTTTGGAGGAAATCAAATCGGATCACACAAAAGAATACTTGTAGATGTTATTGAGTAGACTTGGTTGCCCGGCGCCCCTAAGATAGCCAGGATTCTTTGGTATGCCTAGTGTACTTTGTTACAAATAATGTCATCAGCCTTGCCCTACGGTCTGCAAATGATTTCTTTTGTACTTTAGAGATGATTTGAGGCCACTGACCACCTTTGCTTTCTTGCATCTGGTACAAGCAGACCAAAAACAGCATTTCTTTGTTCATGTCCATGTGAGTCAGCCTTCAGAAACATTGTTCCCAGTGGGAAAATATTTGAGACCCTCTTCTAGGGCCTGGAAGCACTTTGTGTGCTGGCATCTCATGTAGTGTAGCTGTGGCTGGGATGCTGTGTCCTCTTCAAGGACTGACCACCAGAGAAAACCCATATATATATATATATATATATATATATATATATATATATATATATATATATATTAGCTCTGCTTTTGTATAGTGTTTACTATATGCTGGCTAAGCCCCTTCCCTTTTATATAATAACTCTAAACTTCTCAGGAGCTGGATACTAGTCTTATGTTCATTCTAGGGCTGCAGGGGTGGGGGTGGAAAGCTTAAATGGTGTGTGCCAAATGACCCAGTATGTAAGGTGAGGAGATCTGGAATTCAGGCCCCAATAGCCCATAGTAAATATTGTGTGCCTAAGCTTTGGTTATGAATGATAATAAGACAGTGTGGCCCCTGCACCCAGGAACTTGGAATATAGTCAGTGTCATCCCGTTCACCTCTGCTTTGAGAATGGCATTGTTGAAAAAAAACACTGGGTAGAGCACAGCTCACGGACTCTCCCGGCCCCTTCCTGGGTGAAGCTGCAGTGGCCCAGTTTCCCTCCCCTGCTGATAGTGACTGCTACTGGGTCAGGCCTTACTGGCCTCTCTAAAGGCCCACTGCCCAGTGCACCCTGACTTCCTGCCTAGCCTGCCATTCCAGCTACCCAAGAGGCTGAAGTGGGAAGATTACAGATTCAAGGACAATCTGGGCAACTTAGTGAAACACTGTCTTAAAGTAAAACACTGAAAAGAAGGCTGGGGATATAGTTCAGTGCCTTATGTATGTGCGGCCCTAGTTCAGCCTCCAGTACCACCCCCAATGTTTAAGCCTTTGCTAAACAAGTCGGTGGCAGCGTAGCCTTTTGGGCCTGAGGTGAAATAGCACCTTAGGCTGGTGGGTACTTAGAGCAGCAGAACTACTTTCTTCAGAGAGACTAGAGCTCCAGAATCTCCCTCAAAGTCCTACATTCAATGACCTAAAGATTCCCATGCAACACCCACTTCAACTCCCAAATCTTTAGCACTCTGATGTTTGGGGTACACTTAGCCAAATTGTACTACTTATCAAATCCTTTCTGTTAGACAAAAGATACCGCTTCCCAAAGCTTCATGGAGTTTTTCCCTGTGGGAATGATTGTCCTCTCTCCTAACCATCCTCCCTGCTGCTGCTGTCAGTACCCCATGGATGCCCCTAACTGCTGTAGCATAAGCACACACCTTGAAAACCCCGCTACAGCCTGATCAAGCTATCAGTAGTCACAAATCAGCTATCAATATTCCATCCCAAGGCCCACACACCCAGCATGATGTCGCCACGAGTAGGTTTTAAAGTGTGCTTGCAAATGGCAGAAGAAATGAATGAAAGATTGAACAATCATAGGACACTTAACAATGTTGGACAAAAGAACCAGCCAGGTGACTCAGGCTGTAGGTGGGATTTGCTTTTGCATGATGTAGCTGAGTTTGGTATGAACAGACTGAATGGTTAGAAGCCAGGGAACTTTGATACTCAAGAAATTTTGTCAGCTGCCTAGATGTGACTGGAAAACAGACACTGAGTGAGTGTGCCGAGGTCTTCAAGAGAGTTTTGAAGTTTTTGACATCATGCCTCAGCAAAGCCTGGCACAGAACAGATGCCCAGGAGACAACTTGAGTGAATGAAAAGAGACAGAACACACAAAACCAGAAGGGTAGCAGCAGGTAAGACCCCCAAAACTGGGAGCCAAAATAGATTGTTTCTCTCTGTAAATTAAAACTGCCTCATGTCTTGTTACCCTGAATGTGACTAGCGATAGGCATTGGGATGCCTTGGGTAGAGGAAATCATGAACCTGAAGGTCCTGAGTCCTGAGAGAACCATGAACTGGCATAGAGTGTTGGATAGGGAAACACCTAGAAAGTTGTGGGACCAGCTCTGGGGACAGGTGAGAGATTTTAGACTTTCTGGTTAGAGGTCACTGAAGGCTTTGAGGCAAGGCAGCCAAGAGATCCGCGATGCTTTGTTAGTATCATTGAGAATGTCAGTGTTCAGATCTATTGTATCTGCCTTACCATTTGTGATAAGTAGCACCGTCAGCTCTCTGAGATCTAAGTGGCCTAGGTGATGTCACACTTGTCTGTGGATGTAGAAACAGGCACAGGGTTTAAGCTGCTCATCTTATATGTGGTTGAAGTGGATCTCGGGTCTGTCTTTTGTTTCTTCCACATCATAGTCTTTTTCTGGAGTCCATCTGTGGATAAACAAAGGAGAAAAGAACACGGAGGCAGGAAGGTCTCCTTAGACACTGATACAGACTGCCAAGCATGGGACTATTTGTGATAGTGGAAGGTGGGACAGAGGAAGACATTCAACCAGCCTAGGACGGTAGGGTCAGAGTGGTAACAGGTTGAGAGCAGAAAGGCAGCTCTGTGGCAGTGACTGATGCTGTCAGGCTCTGGGCGCTGGTTACAAGCCCCAAGAAGGTTATTCCTCAAACTGTCTCAATGGTATCAGTGGTAACCTAGTCTTTTCTTGAGAGCAATAATTCTTGGTGAATTCATTGTACAGCTCCAAAGGTATAAGAAAGGATCCCAGAAGACTGTGTCACTATGGGACCCAAGGAAATGACACCAAGGTACCAGGCTTCATGAACTCAGGGCCATCAAAGGGTGTGAGGCCTGTGAGGTAAATTAACTCAACACTGGCCATACATTTGTCCTGTTGGTGTTCCCTGGCTAAATAAACAGCCTACCACCAGCGGAGGAGAGAGATAGTCTCCTGCGCTCTCTGCCTGTTCCCTCTGTCCAGCCAAGGACAGGGCTCAGTCTGTGCTGTTACACTGTTCCTTGGAGCTCTGTAAGTTCAGAAAACTCCTTCCCAAGCCCCCACAGTGGACAGAGGGAGATTAGCCCAATCACTTCCTGCTTTTTCTGAAGACACTAGTCTTTTGTTTGTTGAAATGTTTTCTTTGAACAAAGAATTTTCAGAGACAAAGAAAAAGAAACCTTAAAAGCATGATTAAAATATTTCATTTCCCAGGACCCATCCTAACAATCTCATAGTTCTATAGGGATGAAAGCTTTCCCAGTCTTTCCTGTGTCCAGCTTTATAGTCCCCTAGTCACCGTTGCTTAGGTGATTGCATCCATCTAACATCTTAACCACCGAGCTGATGGTAAATCCATATGTGCTTTTTGTAGCGCCTCGTATTTATAGCTTCCCTGCCACAAAAGGTCCACCAAAACAATGGACTGTTTCAACAGTTGACAAAATACTAAGTAATATTTATTTGGTTATCACATTGCATATTAAAATTCTTTCATATGGTACCTTAATCCCAGTTTTGACTAGAATTTGAAAAGCAGTTTTTTGAAGGAGGTCATGACATTTGTCTAGAGAGGTCAGTTAAGTTTTTTTTTTTTATTACACCTATTTACTTATGTGCACATGTGTGCGGCCAGAGGATAATTTCAGGGAGTAAATCCTCCTTCTACCAATCTGGTCCTGGGGATCAGACTCAGGTTGTCAGGCTTCTTGGCAAGTGCCTTGACACACGAGACAATTTCACTAGCCCCAATTTTGATTTTAGTTTTTATGTTATTAATTTGATCTTTTGTTTTTAGATTGGTTGGTTGGCTGGTTAACTGGATAAAGTCTGGAGTTCAGGCTTGCTAGGCAGGCTCTCTCTCACTGAGCTATATCCTCAGCTAAAAGGAATTTTGACCATAACTCTTTTCATTTTGAAACATTGATGCTGCTCATATGATGGCTTCTGAAGTCCTCATAATTGCATCTGTGGGTTCAAGAATAGACGAGTATGGACTGCCATGGAATGCCAGAGCCTTCACCAGGAGTTCACAGTGTATACGAGAGACTTTGTGGGATCACGGTTTGCTATGACTGGGGATCAAGTAGATTGATGAAAATCCACCTGGCAATTTGAGAGAATACAGACTTGCAAAAGCCCGCATGCAGTGCGGTTCTTGTAGAACCCTGGTCATATTTGTCTGTCTGCAAACAGATCCGGGAGGTTGGTCCTCATTATTCCTTTCCTGCTGGAATTTCTTTGTCACTACTCCATCCAGGCAGTGGTACCCTCAAAGCACAGTCGCCACTGTAGATCCTCACTAGCAGCCGATTGCCGAAGATTGCTCAACATGTGAAAATGTGATTGAGTCTTCACCCCGCTGCCATGTTTCTGGCACCTTCTGACCTGCTGTAGCAGCAACAGGGGACTCACATGTGATGTGTGTCCTGCCTTAGAACTTGAGCTGTGTTTCCGCCTTGGAGACTCCTCCTCTGGTTGTGACTTCAGTGATGCAGTCGGGTGAATGATGTTTAGACCTATCTATCCCAAAACTGTATTACTAGGAAGCCTGGGGAGATCTACCTTCCAGAGCTTTCTGCCCCTTAATGAATCACACCAGAGGAAAGGGTCAGCGTCACCGCCCATAAACTTAGCAAAGTATTCATGTTTGTAAAAGCAAAGGTTTATAAAGCATCATCTGTATGCTAGGGACTGTACACACCTTATGTGATAGACCCCACATTTGGTGGTATGAGACAGATGTCACTCTCTTTACTGTTAGGGAAGCCAGTGATTGGCAGAATGGCACTAATTGTAGCCAGACCACATGTGATTCGGGTTCTGTGTGTGCTAATCCTGTCTTCCTCTGCATTTTGTGCATTGTGCTCCGCAAATTTTTTTCTCTATATTTTGACTAAAAATGTTTTAGTCTCTAACTACAGTGTCTGTTCTCTGACCACAAGCCTGAAGCAGTTTCATCTTCTAAGCTGCATGACTCAGCTGCTTTTCTTGAGTAAAGTAGATGTTTCTCGCCTGCCTAATATCTTCAGGATTTGGTGTTAGGAAAAAGATCTGGGGGCTGGAGTAGCAGCCAACGGAGATAGGGCTTGCGGGGGAGGAGAGGGCTCAGGCTTCTAAGGAGTGGGGAGAGTGGAAGACATCCTGGACAAAGAAAGGGTGTTTACGGATCTGTGGGGGTGAGGGCATCATACCTTCAGAAGCGGAGTCGTGGAGGCGGTGACAGGAAATAGGACTGAAGAGCATAGACCCAGGTCTTTCTTGAGTGTCTTAGGTGCCAGACTGTGGTATTTATTTGAGGCTTTGGTTGAAAGGATGCTTTCTGAGAACCATAGGAGATTGATATGGAGTGAAAACCCTGAGGCAGTGCAGGGACAGCCATCTGTAGCTCTTCTAGGTTAAAGGGATCTGAACTAGGGGCCATTATTGGAGGCATGTTATAGGCTACTTTAGAAAACTGACGAAAAATATCAGTTTTTAAAGCCAAGTTCATAATGCCTGAGATATTTGGGCCTGGCCAAATGAGACTGGACAGAAGGGAACGGGCCTTAAAGAGGGAGGAACAGAGAAGCAGCCAGCCATTAAATACTAGGGGCGGTGGGGCGGGGGTGGGGGGCTGGTATAGGCCTTTGATTCCAATACTCAGAGGGCAGAGGCAGGAGGATCTCTATGCATTCCAGGACAGCTAGTACTACATAGTGAAACCCTGTTGTTAAAAAAGAAAAGAAAAGAAAAACCTAAACACTGAGGGAAATGTCAGAATTCTTCTGTAGATCCTCCTATCAATACCTAGATTGTAGCCCAGCGTGACCCATTCTGAACACATCATCAGGAGCACAAGATAGTAATTTTGTTCTTTGAAGGCGTGGACCTCATGCCATCTCTTAGAGCAGTAATAAGGCAAAGCATGCCACATGCATTAGTCAGACCCTCTGTCACGGTCACAGTTCACTGAGAAAAGCAGCTCACAGGGCCATGGTGAGACAGATATCATGGTGGAAACATGTGGCAGAGGCTTCTTACCACAGGAAGGACCAGGCATGGAAAGAGATATAGAGGAAACAGGAACAGGATGCCCCCAGGACCTGCTCCTAACCACCGACTTCTTCCAACCAGGCCTCACCTCCTCAAGTTACTATTGCCTCCAAAATAACACAATCAGCCCAGGAAATGGGCTTCATCGGAAAAGACACTTGGAATTAAAATAACCAAAAGAAGAAAGGCATAATTTTAAAGCCCAATTTTACAGAATTAAGCATAGATATGATTAGAAATGCTGAATACCACTTCTAATCAGAGCAAGTAATCATAGTTAAAGATGCATTGTGTCTATTAGAATGCACAATTGTCCTAGATATCTACCGAGTGTTCTCAGTGGCCCAAGCAAAGAATGCGGTTGTATACTTTGAGTGGTCATCTACGTAGGGAAAGATGTTTGAGAGGGATTGGATGGTCTCAGGATTCTAGCTTCTTATATGTACTGAAATATAGCATGAATCATTTACAGTGTGAGACCTCCTTTTCCTTTACAGTGAAACTATTTTTTTTCCTCTTTTGTGACACATTATTATAGTCCATAGAGAGAAACAGAGCCCCAGGGCAGTACAAAGAGGCCTAGAGCCAATTCAGAAGAAAGGCAGCAAGTACCGCCTGTGTGTGTTTGCAGAAGGCACGCTCCTGGCAGGCATCCGGGAACAGGTGACAGCGGCAGTGGCCATGGTCTCATTCTCTCCCCACTGCAGCTGCTCAGTCTGATCGTCAGCATTCACTATTAACACTGTGTGACAATTGTCTGTGCCGGTGTCGGCCCCCTACCTCTGACACTCCAGAGGTCTGGTTGCCCAAGCGTCAGTCTCTAAACCCCTATCTTTTCTTTGTGCAACTGCTGCCTAGACTTTGAGTAATTAGGATGCAAAGAAATGCTTCATCAGCCAATGTGTGTCTCTGTAATAGCAGTCACCCTGAGGGATACATACCCCTTTAACAAAAACTTAACAATGAACCTGTCAGCAGCTCTAATGATGCTCAAGCCAGTGCTGGCCATGATGCCTGCCTCCATCACCAGAAGACTCACGGAGCAAGGTGTGACCTTGAGGCCATCCTCATGGGCTCCCTTCTCTTCATGTCTGTTTCCAGCAGATTACCGTGAGCTTTCAAATATGTGTTCCTGGTAAGAGGCTCCCAGTGAAAACTAGGAGTTTTCTCTTTTAGATGGCACGGGCCCCTCCACGTTCCCCAGGTAGCTGTGCAGAGGTTGGCTTGAAGAATCTAGTCTGGAAAGAGTATTTTGGTCTCAAAGACCACCCTGCCGCCATGCTTGCCCACTCATGAGCCTGAAGCGGAGGAGGATAGGAAGTGCCTAGGGAGTCACTGTTAGTAGGGAAGTAGGCATAACACAGTCTGCCCTGGCTGTGGGGTTCTGCTCTCCGGGTACCTAATATACTATTTCATATATGCCTTGTGTATTTTATAAGTACCTACAAACAGTCTCCTGATGGTACATAGTATAAAGTTATTCTTCAAGAGTTGATACAAATTTTTCACATTATGGACCAAGTCCAAGTTAGTGAGCAGTCACACCTGAGAGCTGTGACAGAATAATTGTCACTGTCCATGCCCCTTGTAGGCCCTGCCCTTGGTCACCTTAGCAATGTTAATTTGGTTGGGTGTTGCTCACTTCAGGCTGATGTGTGAGTACCATGTGTGGCTTCTAAACATCAGAGTGTATTTCTCCCATTTCAGTTCCGGAGGCTGGATGTCAGGTAACCAATAACAATGAGAACAGCTCTTCTCCAGGGTTTCAGATGGCTAGGTTCTCCACATACCCTGACATGGTGGAAAGAGGCCAAGGCAGTTCCTGGGGTCTCTTACAAAGTCACTACTGTCTCATAAGAGCATTACATTTCTCAGTTCCTGAGACTCTCACATTGGGAGTTAGGATTTCAATAAGTAATATAAACACAGTGATTAACACTTGGTAAATAGAATCACCCTCCCTTGTTGGAACCCTGTTTTTTAGAATTCCTGTCCCTGTGTGTTTCTGAATAGGATAAACCCAAGAGAGATTCTTAGGGGTGTTAGGAGAGTGAATGGGAGACAGCTGTCCTTTTCATAACAGAACCTGCCACTGTGTCACTGTGCCCTGACTCAGTCTGTTGGCATGAGGTAGCCTCTGAACCTGGTACCCTGCTTAGGTCTTCGAAAGCTCCTGCGACCCCGTGGGCCTCACATCATGAGTTTATCTAGTTCTGGAATATATGATCTGCTGTCTTTGAGACACCTACCCAATGCTAGAGGCCACGAAATCTGACCTGAGTGTCAATGTTCATGGCTTTAATTATGAAATCTGGCCAGAGTGTCAGTGTTCATGGCTTTAATTATGAAATCTGACTAGAGTGTCAGTGTTCATGGCTTTAATTACGAAATCTGACCAGAGTGTCAATGTTCGTGGCTTTAATTTATGCTCCTATTTTGTCTACTTTCTGTCTCTCTGTGCAGACCCCAGCTCCAGAGTCAGGGCAAAGATAAACAGTTCTACAAAGCTATGCTAACCAGCCCCTGCAGTCTTCTAACTCTAGCCCGGATTGAGCTTTCACTGACACCTCTGACCCTCAAACATTGTTTTTGTTTTTTACAATAACTTCAGTGGGCAGTTTCTGGTAGACAGTAAAACTTGACACATCCTGAATCCCACACTTGTCAACAGCCACAGCACCCTGAATGTGGAACTGCATCCCTCAAAGAATGAAGTAACCCTTATTTAATACTCAAGCAACATTCACATATAGTAAAATCAAGGAACTGCGCCTTGCACCTCAGTCTAGAGCGAGGCAGGAGAAAGCTGGGCTGATGAAGGCAGTAGACAGTGAGTCTGCGTGGAAAAGAGCAGCTGGAAGGCCTTTGGAGTCCCCGGAGCACAAGGACTTTGTATGAGCCGCAGGGTATCACTTTGCCCTGTAGAAGACACTTGTGGTTTCTATACCACCCACACCCAGAGCAGACAGCATGAGAGTTTGGAAATATATTCCCAGTCTTCCTGACTGCCCTGGGTGCCAGTGATTCAAAGCATTACTCATAATGTAAGAAATTATTAAAGATGACATTTCAAGAAATGTTGACTTGTCACCCAGACAACCCACCAGTGTCTTTCAAGTTTCCTGGTGTTCAGGGTAGGATTTGAAGGCTGCAGATACTTGGAATTCTGTTAAAAGGCAAATACAAAGGTAGGGTAGGAGGGAGCCATCTGCCAGAGTGTCCCTGTGGTCTCCATTTATCCTCTCTCTGGATAAACCCTCAACTCCTGGGGTGTGAGGGAACACAGTTAAAGTGGGAAGAAGGAGGCGCCTTTCTAAGGGCACTTTTGGCTCAAGTATCAGCATGTTGCTGACCTTCAGGGAAGTTACCCAGAAGGTGGAGACCTAGAAAGTGACAAGACAGCTTTCACCTCAGCCTGCTGGTTGATTTTGCTGTTAGACGTTTGCCTTAGCACAGGGACAATACCATTTATCACTGACGAGTGAGAAACCTAAACCCTAGCTATCTTTCAAAGAACATGTTCTCATAAGGTCATACCTCTTTCTACTTCTGTCTTGTTTCTGTGTGACCTTACCCATCACAGAAAGGTTCTCTATCCCGAGTGTAGTCTAACTGCTTGAGAAGGCAGGTGGGTATGTAAATATTCTTTAAGGTAGAATCTTATGTAGCCCAGGCTGGCCTTGAACTCCTGATCTTTCCATCTCCAGAGTTCTCTGATTGTACGCACCATCATACACAGCTCCTGATATCTTTAAAGAAAAATAAAATCTAGGCAAACCTAATTGATTTTTTAAGGCTATGCAGTGGGTTTACTCTTATTAATTTTTCTAAAGTTACACACTTTTTGGGGGGATACTGTATACAGTGTACAGTGATCAAGTCAAAGTAAAAACCATTTCCATCTCTGTAAACATTTATCTCTGTGGGTCAGCCCTTTTTAAAATGTGCGACAAGGTCTCGGTGTCTCCAGCTGGGTAGGGCTGTTGATTACTTTTTGCTTGGCACCTTCAGATAGCCTAAGTCCTCCAGAAAGAGGTTTCCAGATCAAAACCAACAGAATTCCTGCAAGTCCTGTGACTTAGGTGTGTCGTGTCTTCAGTGATGGAGTTCTTATTTCTGGGAGGTAACCAAAGGCAGTAGCAATAGCCTGTATGGTGGGGGAGTATTGTAGACCCTCTGGCCAACAATATAAAGGAAAATATCCCTTCCTTGCACTAGGGTTTTAGTTAGATAATCCATGGCTCCTGGGGAATATGGAGCTTTGTATGGAGAGATGATATATGTCTTATGAAAGTTTCCCTATAGCTTTTTCGAATACATTCATTGTCATTTCTTCTTTTCTTTGTATTACCCTCTCTCCTCTCCCCGTCTCCCCAGTTAGACATCCCCCCATTTTTCCTCACATAGCACCTGTGTCCCACTATCCTCAATTTACACACATACACATTACTATGGCCAATTTTGATTGTCAAGATTTAGAACTAGCTAGAAGACAAATCTCTGGACATGTCTGTGAAGATGTTTCCCAAAGGTTTCACTGAACAGGGAAGAGCCACCTTGAATGTGGTCCACAGTCTCCCACCGTCCGGCCTTCATCCCTCTCTTCCTCTGAACCGTGCACACAGTATCCAGATGCCATATGGTCCAGCAGCCCCAGCTACAGTCTCTGTCACTGCCAAGCCATAGCAGACTGTAGCCTCAAACTGTGAGCCACAGTGAGGCCTGCCTGCCTTAGATGAGTAGTGCAGTGCCCTAGGAGGACTCACTTTGACACCAGTTTTCTGGCCTTCCTCTGCTCTCCCAAAGCCCCGCCCCCTCCCCACCCAGCCACTGCTGCGCTCCCATTTATAAAGGATCCTCTTCGCATCCTTTATAAATGAGAGCCCCAGTGAGCCTGGCACTTCCTTATTCCAGATCTCCTTCCTCCTGCTCTGCTGGGATTTTTTTAAGCCATCCCCACAGCTCTTTGTCTATATTAAACACAAGTCTAAATGAACTGTAAACACCAGGCCCGGGGGCCCAGAGCTGCTCTTCAAAGGGAAAGTAACAGCTTCAGTTGCCCCTCCCAACAAAAAGACAAAAAGTGGCTACATGTATATGATACTATTAATAGTTTTTCTTTAAAAAGGTTTTTGATTTTTAAGATTTATTTTTTTATTCTGTTATGTGTATGTGTCTGTGTATGGATTTGTGCACATGGATGCAGTGCCCTTGGAGGCCTGAAGGAGACATTAGGTCCCCTGGATCTGGAGTTATACATACTTGGGACATGGGTGCTGATAACCAAACTCTGGTTTTCTGCAATATCCTCACTGACTCACACTGAACCGCATCTCCAGGCCCACAGATTTCTCTCAAGTGCTGCTTTTATGTACAACAGAAGTGGAGGACATAGCAATGCCAGGACTATAAAAAGAAAAAGGGAGTTTGGACATGGAAAAAAGAAATACTTCTTAGGAAGAGAATCATTTGAATAACTGCCCTGGGGGATGCTAGTGAGGTAAAGCTATCCCTAGTTAGCAATTAGGTAAATCCTAAGAATTATAGCACAGTAGGACTTAACTTTTCTTTCCATTACCACAGTTTTGCTCGATACTGAATCACCGTCATTGCACCTATGTATTTTCTGACTGAGGCTCTTGCAGATGTGTGCGTCTGACCCACACAGAGATGCCACGTTGAGACAGCCTCTTCTGTGCCCTTGTCTCCACAGTGCGAATCTGTCCAAGGCTGCCTGGGGAGCACTGGAGAAGACTGGTACCCAGCTCATGATACGCTCCTACGAGCTTGGAGTCCTCTTCCTCCCGTCGGCATTTGTGAGTCACACTCCACCTACCCGCTCGGTCATACGTGTTATGAAAGGGATTTCTGTGTTCCCTCCCTCTAGTCACAGTGTGGGCCTGGCATTGTCTTCTAGCAGGGTCGGGGTTCTAATCCAAAACCCATGCTTTTAACATGAGATACCAGGCTACAGTCCAAAGGTAGGTTTAATCACCATGTTTAAATAACTACTGTAAAGCATGATTTCTATGGTGGGAAATGACAAGTTGATGAAGGAGTAGCCTAGCCACACCTACCACTTTGGGAGAGGGTTTAGAGTACAGGGAGAGATTGGAAGACACGTCACACCTGGAAAGGAATTGGCAGTAGCAAAGCCAGGAAGTAAAGAGTTGTGGTTTTAGCTGAGGACACGTGTGACAGTGAGCACCCAGAAATGCACCATGTTGGAGGCGGTCTCTCAAGATGTCCAGTACATCGGCTCCTCGGCAACTTTGATATGGCTAACAGCTTGAAATGTGTACCGTGCCTGTGGGGACCAGGTGGCCTAGGCCATATGTTTCACGACACAGTAGAATCATACCTCCAGAGACTCATTTGTCTGAGCTAGAGAGGCCGCAGGACTTCCGCTGCCTTCCTCCCACTCTGGGCACACTCTTGATCATGGGATAAAGTCAGGGTTATCTACACAGGGAGTTGCCTAAGGCCTCCCCCCATTTCATTTTTTGCCATTTTCTGTAGTTTTAGGGTAGGTCCGTTGTGAGCTGCTCTGGCTGGACTAGGGTCAGCTAAAGGCTACCTACCCTGAGCTTGGCTGTAGACTTCAATCAGCCCAGGAGCATTAATGGATTCACAGTCTCACATGCTGCAAAGCACCTTCTTCTTAGACACCCTGCAGGACTCTCTTCTCCCTTTGCCACGTGCTCTGAGGAGCAACTCTCTCTCTCTCTCTCTCTCTCTCTCTCTCTCTCTCTCTCTCTCTCACACACACACACACACACACACACACACACACACACACACACTTCCAGTCTTTACCTGGCTTTTTCCTCCACTCCAGGGGTTTCAGGATGTAACTAGCTGGTGGTCCTAAGCTGTTATCATAGGGTTTCGGCTCCTTCTCTTTCCTACCTAGTAAACATCTGCTTGCCCCTTGCATATGATGTCCCTGAGGTGCCATAGCTAGCGTGGGACCTAGCCTTGAGGCCACTGTGTTAAGCCTGCTCCCTATGAATTTTCACTTGCTTCATGTGTCTGGGAAATGGCCGGTTTGTGGTTCTCGACTCCAGGGCTCAGAGATTTGCTGTGGCTACAGGAACTGGCTTTAATCTAGGTGAGAATTATCCTCTGGTAGTGACTCAGATATCGAATACATTCCATGTCTTTCTTACTCAGCTTTCCTTGTTGTTGGCATTTATAAAATCTGCTCTGAGCGGGGCTAGAGAGATGGCTCAGCGGTTAAGAGCACCGTCTGCTCTTCCAGAGGACCTGGGTTCGATTCCCAGCACCCACATGGCAGCTAACAACTGTCTGTAGTTCCAGTTCCAGGCAAACACCAAGGCAAAATAAATAATAAATAAAGTTTAAAAAAAAAATCTGCTCTGAGCTGATCTGTAACCATGGGAATGTTCACAAGACAGAAATGTTGCCCATGTTCTCCACTCCGTGCCCCCCCATGCAGATACTCTTTCCTGTATATTAGAGGAAAGCTATAAAGAAAAATAGGAATAATTATTTAAAATCCCCAAATTGTCTTTTTTAAGAACAAGGCAAGGCATGTATAGCACATTTGAGGTAAAAATAGATACTGCATTATTATGCAGATTTTCTAGCAAACGTAAAAAACAGATGCTGCCCCTTCTGTGGAGCTAGGCCCCAGGCACGATGATGGTATATCTCACATACTGACCATAGGTAAACTTGAGATAGCTTAGCTTTCCAAACCATGAGCAGATTTATCTCGTGAGCATTATAGCACTGGCCGAGGAAAAATTAACAGAAGGTCTGTAGCTATTTCTACATGTTCTGTTCTTGTTCTTATTGATTGTTTATGTTTGGAGAGCTGAAGAATGAGGGATGAGTGGAAGAAAGAATTACATAATAGGGAAGAGGAAGGAAACAGTTACTCTGAGACTACGCTAATCATGTGACTGAACGCGCCATTCCTGTGGCCTTTCCAAGTGTGGACTTCTCTAACTCACTGTTTCTGCTGTCCTTACATGTGTCAAATAAAGGTATTTTTGAGAAAAAAAAAAAAACATACTAAGAAGGTCACAGAAATCTGGTAATTTGTTGGCTTATCTCTGGAGCCTGGGACAGTACTCAGGAGTGGCTTCCTCTATAAAACAGATTAGGCCTAGCAGCCACATACCAGTCCCAACATCATCTCATCCAGTTAGGTATATATGTCCTTCAGTGAGTCATAAATGGCTGGACACAGTGTTACAGGTAGGCATAGTGAGGAATACACACAAGTTTGTCGGCCTTATGTTCTCAGGGAGTTCACGGTCAGTCAGACACCCGGTACATGGTCAGTAAGATACATGTCCTGTGAGCTGCGGGCTGAACCCCATGGGTGGCATGCAGCCCGAGTAACCAGAAACTCAGAGACTATAGTGTTCTTCCATTGCATTTTATAAAAATAAGGTTAATCCCACAAAAGGAGAGTCAAAAAAGATGTCAAAGAAAGCCGTGGAATCAAAGGAATTACTGATAATTCAGACTTGAGGGTAGGGAGGGGCCAGCCCAACTCTGGGCCCTGTGAAGTCCTTCTCTCTGGCCGTTCCCACCAGTGGGCCCCCACTCAGTGAAGATCACTGTATGTCTTTTCTGCTTCTTGGACTTCTGTCTGCCTTATGCATTGGGCTCTCCCAGTAGCGGTCCTGTCTCCAAGGAAGCATGCTGTGAGCTTAAAGCCACCCCAGAGGTGGATTCCCAAAGCGCCTCACCAAACAGTGAGCTAGCTGCCTTGGTGGTCTATGAGATGTAGTGTTTGGTTTCTTAATAAAGGAAGAGACTGTGTCAGGTTGTTGTAATGAGAGGCTTCAGAAAAGGCAGCCGAAGTACTGTCTGTGGTGGTGACTCTCTGAGGGAGGCCAGCAGTCACACAAGCTCAGGAATTATCACCCATCTTTGATAGAGAGGTACGTCACAAAACTGCTTCGTTTCCCACCTTGAAGTCCATTGCAGGCTCAGAGCTGAACATCCCATGGCCCAGGCAGGGCAGACCTCATCATGCCAGCTCAGGTCCACAAGCACCTGAGGCCTCCCCTGTGGAGGGCCCTGGGGAAAGGGTGAGAGCAGGCTGGAGTCCTCATTCTCAGAAACTCAAGATACAAACTTTACAGCATATGGTAAGCGTGGTCAGGGACATTAATAGTTATGAATCCTTATGGATGGGGGAACATAGACCCTGCTGGGGACCTGGGAAAGGCTTTTGTGAGGAGTTTCTCCAATTTGGTCCTTGAGAAGCATGTGCTCAATCCAGTTCTGGGCAGGAGCTTATAGAGAAATATGACATTATAGTCAAGGAAAAATACTATTTTCTGTGTGCTGGGACTGCAGGGTAAGGCTGGGCATTTTCTAGGAGACTGGACTCGATCTGGGGTTGCAGGGCAGGACTGTGTCCCACCTGGACAAGGAAAGACAGTCTGCATCACACTTGTGTGAGCCTATGAATCTTATAAAATGTAATTCTTAAATTATAGATTATCATTTATATTATTCAGAATGTACTTGAGGATATGTGGCATTTGCAAATGTCATCAAAATCAGCTTAATCATTTAAAGGACAGTAGCCAGGCAGTCTGATTGCTGATGAATTATTGTTACTGGCCACCCCATTTCCCTGCTTTGAAGCATGAGAAATACTCATGGCAAGTCTCTCTCTCGATGTCTTTTTAACCACTGGTTCTTGTCATTCCTAACTACTCAGTGCTGCTTGGTACTGTCACCTCTGATCACCCCTGTAGCCACTGTGGCCAGGGCATGCCTGCTGTTTACTCAGCCTCTGCTTGCTTTCCCTCAGGCTGCTTTCTTCAGGCCACTCTCCCAGAGGCCATCTGCAAGCTTCACTTCATCCTGCAGCCAGATGGTCCTCAGCGACCACAAGCCTGTTGATGCTGTCTCCTTAGCAGACCTTTCTTTCTCCACACTATGACTCCTGACTGCCCAAGCCATACCCCTTTCTCTCTATCACTGGCATTTTTATCTATTTATTCATTTCATTATTTTATGTGTGTTAGTGTTTTCCTGAATACGTATCTGTGGACCACATGTTTGCCTGGTGCTCAGTCCCCCTGGAACTGGAATTACAGATATTGTAAACCTTCTTGTGGTTGCTGGAAATCAAGCTGAGCATCTCTCCAGCCTCTCCTGGCACTGTTTCTACCATGGATCTTACTGTGTTCTTTCTCTAGCCAGACCTAATCCATATGAGAAGGCAGCTTCATGCTTTTAACAGTAGCTGTTGCCACAGCTTCCTGGAACCCGGGTCCTTGCATATCCCAATCTTGGGATAGTTGATGTCGTCACTCCCTTGCTAGACTGTGAGCTGCTCTTCTATAGGCATGCTGAGGCTCTGAGAAAATGGCCATTAGTTGATGTTGCTTCCTTTAAGTTTCTGGAGTTTGCACTGTTCTCTGAGCAGCGTGCGCAGCAGTGTCTGTGGAAACTTCAGTCACCACTAATTGTGTTGTAAGCAGTTAGAATTGTGGATGAGCTCACTTGAAGAGGTCTTATTGAAGTTACACACACACACACACACACACACACACACTTTCCTAATAATGCCTGTATGCAATTTCAACAATAACAATAATCAATACAAATTGCAGTACAGTATCAATTTCTTTGTATTCATTTAGTAAATGTCTTAAGGATTTTGTGTTGATACTAACTTTATAGTGTTAACTTACAAGACCACAGCTTGTTGTGAAATGAGGTCAGAAGTCACATCTTAGTGTCACCAATTTGGTGCTAGTGAGACATATCGCAATGTATTTCATCCCATGGTTGCTGGAGATTTATCTCATCCAGAGTCCTATAGTCAGTCTGCTGGTCGGATGCCAGACAGACCCTCCTGCCCATCGGACTCCTTTGTGCTTCCTAGGCAGAGCTTCATATCCATGCCCCCATCCCAGGTTTCTGGGTCAGCAGCACCCAGATCTGCCACTTTTGTCCTTCACCAGTGAGCCATTGCAGTCACTGTATCCTGTATGCTGACCTGAGCCAGCATTACAAGCAGAAATGTGTTCCATCTAACAGGCAGAGGCTGAAGCTGGAGGGTCTCTGCTCTCCCACAGCTGTGACTGATACAGCAATCAGTAACTGGCCATGTGACTTAGCAGCCCTAGAACCCCAAAACTCTAGTGGGTGGAGAGCCAGCATGCTCTATGTACAATAAAAATGCCATTGGCGATTTTAAAGTTATTTAATTTTTTTGTTTTACATGCATTGGTGACTTGCCTGCATTTACATTTGTGTGAGGGTGCTGGGTCCCCTGGAACTTCTGACAGGCAGTTGTGAGCCACCATGTGGGTGCTGGGAATTAAACCCAGGTCCTCTAGAAGAGCAGTCAGTGATTGATCTAGAGTAGGTGTTCTCAAACTGCTTTGCATAACCCCCTTCCGGGGGACAGGTATCAAATGACCCTTTCACAGGGATTGCATGTCAGATATCCTGCATAGCAGATATTTACATTACAGTTCATAACAGGAGCAAAATTAGAGCTATGAAGTAGCAATGAAATAATCTTACAGTTGGGGGGGGTCACCACACGTGAGGAACTGAATTAAAGGAAGGGTCAGCATTGGGAAGGCTGAGGACCACTGGTCTAGATGAAGATAACATGTTTCTGCCCTTGACAGAACAGAGAACTATTTCAGCCTCTTCTGAGCCTCAGATTCTCTTGCTTCTGAGGCAATAAGGTCCCACATTTCTGTAGTCAGAATTAAAAAAAAGAAGAAGAAAATTAGAAAGCCTTGACTTTGACCAAGTCTACTTTCTCCCGTCTCTATTTTGGTTGAATGTTGTTATTGTTGCTGTTCTCAAAGATGGCACATACCACAATCAGATGATCTCTTCTAAGATGATTTTACCGTCATTCTGGTAGGCTCTCTAAGACTGTGGTTGGGCTAGAAGATCTAATGAAGTTTACAGGCACTGTGCGTCTCTCCACACACAGTCTCTGCCTACCTGCCTCTGTCCAGCCGGTGCTTGGGCTTCCAGTTTCCCAGGAGGCTGCAGATGGGCAAGTGCTCCATGTAGCATTTCTCATAACCTCTTAAATCCTTCCACAGCAATCACTCCCAATAATGTGGAAGGAGATAAACTAGGGAAATGCATTGGAGAAATGCCCGAGAACCGAGTTGGAAGACTGAGGGACCTGATCTAAGGAGCCAAAATGCCACCTGGAGAAAGCACTTGAAGTAATATATGAAGGGGACCTTGTTTGTCATCTGAGCTAGACTAGCCCAGTTATTTATTCACAGAAGCCTGTCCTATAGTAGGAACCAACTAATAGCAAATCCATAGAGTCACATGAGGATTAAAAGCCTGAACCTCCAAAGGGTTCGCAACAAGCCTGGTTGTTTCCCAAGACTCACAAAGGCTGCTGCTGGAGATGGGAGCAGCACAAACCACAGAGGTAAAGCATAGGACAGTCCCCTAGGCTTTCAGCCAGATCACAGTCTAGATGCCAGCCCTGTAATGCTGCAATGAGGCTTCTTTTCACCCTGAGCTACCCCTCACAGACAGCCCTTTATCAACAGATCCCTGTAGATATGCCTTCTCTATGAGCCGTCTCCAAGGCCTAGCTGCAAGCATCTGGGGGTAGGCCAGGCCATTACCTTCCTGTGCTCTTCTTCATTACCACATTAGCCCACCTGCTAAAGTGGACTTAATCCTTCTGGCTCCTTCTGGCAAACTCAGCTGCTATCCCAGATTTACTTAGGAAACCCCAGTACATTAGATCTCTTTGAGTTGAAGGCCAACCTAGTCTACATTAAAAATTCCAAGTCAGCCAGGACTACACAGTGAGACTCCGTGTCTTACTGCAGTGCCTCGTGTAGTTTTACACTCGCAGTTGCTACACAAGCATGTGCAGCTAACAAAATAAGCCACATCTGCAGCTTCGAGCTGAGCCGACTTCTTTCTGATTGAGTCAAGCTGCTGAGCCTAAATGATCTCGGCAATAAGTAGGCTTTCACTCCCCCAGCTTGGGGGTGGGGCAATGTGTCATGTGTGATTCATGTCCACCCTCTCACCTGCATTGTCTTCACTGTCTGTCTTCAGTATCTATGCCTGGGAGGGTGCCTTCCTCTATTTTGCAAAATGCCAAGCAATACCACTGTGATATATAAATAATGATAATTAGGAGACAGCCTCAAATAATTTGACATGCAGATTGAAGGGAAAAGTGGTACTTTTTTTTTAATACCCTAGAATTTGGATCAGAAATGGCATTCAAGAAAAAAAGCATATTGGTTCTTATCAGACATGGATGGTTCAAGCATTCTTATGTCTGAGGTCAGACATCATAAGAGGGAAGCCAGGTCTGGAACATGTAGGCATCAAAACTGGGTTAAGGCCATAAAGACTCTCCCCATGGCTTTGTGCCTGTCAAAGATGGTGAGTCTAAGAGCTGAAGACTCCTATAGTTGGAAGAGTTTTTTTGTTTTTCTGGTTCTTGGGCAAATATGAGATCAAGTATTTTCTTCATAGAAAGAGCATAGGACCACAAATCCAAAAGACAGGGTGGCTGTAGACAACTGTGTAAGCCAGTCACTGTCACAGAGCACACTCCAAGTATCACAGACTCGCTTGTTCCTGTGCCCAGTATCATCCTAATGCAGTTCTGATACTGTCCCTCCCGTTCCCATGTCCACTTCCTGCTTCTGTTGGGAGAACTCACGATCAGCTGGCTGAGCAATCTCCAGTCCAGTCCATTATCCAAGCTTTCAGCTATCCTGCCAATGAGGTGTCTCCTTCAAAACCTCTGCAGCTCCTCAGTGTCAGTTGATGAAAAAGGACTCTAACTGGACCCCTGTAATGCAGACCGTGAGAGGCCAGCTCCTATGATCTACTTCAGAATAATAAGAGGAATGTCTGAGAGTATCGAAGGGTTTGGATAAGAAATTTTTTTATCTGGAGTAATTATGAACTGTCTAACTGACCGGTAAAATAAGGAAACATACACGCCTTCAGAAAATGATCTCTGATTTTGTCTCCATACAGCTACATATCTCCACATTGCTGCGTTCTATACATACAACTACATACCTTACTTTACATGCATACAGCCATACATCTCTATACACAGTTACATCTGTTTTCACATCTTTACATCTTTACCTTATATACATTCTCTTCTACATCTCCTTTTAAACAGTTTCATCTTCCTTGCCTCCACACAGTTGCAAATCTCCATACAGCCATAGCTATTCATCTCCTATTCATCATATAACATTTTACATTGCTCTTACACATTCTCGTACAGCTCATTGCATAGTTCCTATACTTAGCAACAACTCTTTCACATAGCTTTACCTCTCACATTCATTCACACATGTAAGCTTTTTTTACATCATTCACTCACTCTTTGCTCATTCATTCTCTCTCCATTCATTCTTTCACGTGTCTCTCACCCTCTCTTTTGACTTCATCTTCTTCTACTATGTCTTCATCTCTCACTCAGCACACATACATTCTGTTGCTCTTACACACTCTCATTCATACACACTCATTCTTCCTCTCCTCCCCCCACATTGCTGCTGCTCTTAGACACTCATTCATACATATTCATTCTTTTTTCTCTCTTCCTCCCAACATTGCTGCTGCTTCCTCTTCTTCTTAGCCAAACTCTGGACAATTATATGCCATATTTTCAGGGCCCAACCCATACAGCTTTTCTCTAGCCAGTCAGGTCACCAAGACCATCCAGTGTAAGTGCTTGGCCTTGCACATAACTTTTTACCCAGACAGAGAATGACACTGAAGTTCAATAACAGTAGTAGGTTGAACCTTGACTGGTCAGTGTACATGCAGAAAGTCAACTATTGCAGGATGGTAGGTCTCAAAACAGCCTGGCCTTGACTTAGAAATAAACAACATCTGGGAATTAGTCTTTGTATATTTTCTGCAGAAGCAGTTTAGTCTGTCTGAATTTGTTCTGAAGTCTAAAATTAATTGTCTTTGAAACTGAAAATACTGTTACTTTTCTGTGTCAGTAAAGAAAAATATTCTGGTATTATTTCTATACACTATACTTGACTATCCACAACTATTAGCGTGCCCAAAGTTGTAAAACACACTACCAAAAGACTGAAAGAACCCCCCAGCTGTTCTTACTAGCGAGGCATAGCAGTGGTACCTGAGAAAGTTACAGACAGACAACAACCTGTTTCTACAGCCAGTCACCTCACAGGCATTGCCTAGTGGGGCCAGTCGACAGATATCCCCATGAGTTTACCTAATGAGGCCATATCATGAATGCTGCTTTAATGGGACTCCTCCACAGGCTTTGCCTAATAGAGTTCCCCAACACAGAGTCATTCATGTGGTAGGTCAATCTGTAAAATATTGGCTGTCACCTGCTGTATACTCCCATGGCCCTAGGCACCCCTGAAGTACTTTGGGGTGTAAGTCATGGGCAGTAAACTCAAACAAGTATAAGCAACAAGGCAAACATAGAAGGTGAGTTCTTGGCTTCAAGGCAGAGCTTGACGTCAAAAGCTCAAGCCATATCTTCAGTGTTCCAAAATCTCCAGTTGATGGACATGAGGACTTCCCAAAACAAGACATCTCCATCTCCCCCAACACTTCCAGAGTGAGTCATACCTGAGTCACTAACAACAAGATAATATACTCAACATAACAGGTACAAAGCATAGATGCCCACATCTTTCCTCGTGTTTGTTCACATACACACACACACACACACACACACACCAGTGCACTCAGCACCCCGAAATTTCCCATCCTGCTCTTGAATGTGCTGCTCTCCCCACTGATGTTCCTCCCTGCCATTGCTGTTTGTCAAAATTACACCAATTTTTCCAAACCCAGCTAAAGTACTATTTTCTACAAAGCCTCTCTTTAGGCTGCCACAGAAGTGAGTCATCCTTCCCTTTTTTGTGTAGTGTTCCTGGCAGGCCTGTGTCACACGCTGCCTTTCACCATCAGCCAGCAGCCTAGCCACCGTCAGCTAGCAGCCTATACTCACACCTGCCTACAGGCCCTGATGGTTTTGCTTTCCTGAGGTGCTGAACCCAGGGCACTATGCATGTTAGGAACATTCTCTACCACTGAGCTGCATCTCCAGCCTGCTTCTGTGGTTCTTAATATGCATGAGACACTTTCCCGTGTGTTACCACAGCTGCTGTTATGCAGCAGCCAATACAGCAAGCAGGGCAGGCACTTTCATCTCACGCCTGCACCTCGGTGTCCCTTGCATACACACTATGCAGCAAGACTTGTCCTGGGAAACAAAGGTTGAAATGGTGCACATGTTTGATTGTCAGCCTGGCACAAACTAGAGTCATCTGGGAAGAGGCAACTTCAACCAAGAAGATGCTGCCACCGGTTTGTCCTGAAGGCAAGTCTGTGGGGCACTTTCCTGATTAATGACTGATGAGGTAGGGTTTAGGCAGCCCACCGTGGGTGGTACATGCCCTAGGCAGGTAGTCCTGAGGAGTATAAGAAAACAGACTAAGAAGCCACTAGAAACAGGCCAGTGAGAAGCATTCACTGTGGTCTCTACTTCAGTTCCTGCCCTGACTTACCTCATGATGAAATGTAAGCTATTAATGAAATAAGCCCTTTCTTCCCAAGCTGCCTGATCATGAGAACCCAAAATAGGACAAACGGAAACACAAGGAGTGGCCACCTCTTTTGACAGATGAAGAAATAGAAACTACATAAATAAGGAATTGAGACATAATGTTACACTAATCACCTTAGTTCCAGAACATGGCGGGCCTTGGCCCTTCTGGGCCTCTTTGGATGCTGGTCTCTCACCTGCAATGTTATTCTTTCCACACACCTGCAAACCTTATTCGTCTTTCAGTTAGATCACACTATCACCCTTGGAGGCATCCACTGGCCATCACCGCTAAGTATAAGCAGGTCCTATTCTCCTCTAGTACTCCAAGACTGTTCTTCACAGCACTTACCTCAAGTTGCAGTCATCTGCTAGACTTCCATGTAAATCTCCCCACACACTGCTTTCCTTGAGGACAGGAATGATGATGCCTCTGTTGACGCATGGATACCCAGAGTTTGGTACCATGTCTAACCCGGAAGGGAAGCTTGTTAGTCTGTCATCCTCAGATCTGTAGATGTCAACAGGGACTCCTCATCAGGCTCACACCAGACAGTCTCATAACCAAAAGTTTCCAAGGTCCCCAAGGACAAAGGACTGTTGGCTTCCATAGGATCTTGGGATCTTGATTGGAAGGGAAGGACCTTCCAAGGAGAGGGTAAAGGGCAAGCTGTGGAGCAGAACTTAATGTACATTCACCTGTGTTGTGGAGCATGTATCCCACGTTCTAATGGATGCAGTTCTAGCTGTATGTTCAAGGAGGCTGGGTTGTGACATCATCAGTTTATAGTTGTGCTGGGCATGTTCATTCCTGTTTCACACAGGATGGGGTTGTGGTCAGCACCTTTTTTGTAGTGTCCTGTTATGCAAATAAGCCCACTGAAGGAAGGGGTAAGGAAGCAGAAATACTACAAGATGACAAATAATAAGCACAGTCACCATGTACTCCTGGGGGTCTTCCATAGCTTCAGCTTGAGCAATAATATCTTGGATGAATGAATGCTTGTATCAGTCATTCACATGGCTTAGGGAGTGCCAGAACAAAGGCTAGAACTCAAGAGTGCCTGAAACCACTGTGTGATGGCCATATCTTTCCACAGTGTCTGTGACACACACACACACACACAAACACACACACACACTGGATACTGGCAGCCTGCCGTCATTCTTTTGCAGGACATTAGCAGTGTTTGCTGTGCATGTGGATATGGATGTGTTTGGGTTGGTAAACAGTAGGAGTCAGGGACAGTGGAACAGACAAAAACCGGGTGCCAGGGTGGCCCAGGAGTCCCCTGAGAGAGATGGATGTAATGTGTTACACACCTGCACTGCACAGGCCTGTGAGAAAGAAAAGGCAGTGTGCCCAGCAGCCTGCAAGGAACCGCTCCCCTCCACCTGATTCAGAGTGGAGATTAACTCTCTGTGCTAGAGTTCTCAGGATGCACCTTCCATTTGGGTAGGGCAAGTATTCTGGGATGTCTTCACCCAGGGAGTCCTACAAAGCCCCTGGCACCTGTGTGCAGCCCCTGGTAGAAATGGGCTCCTACCCAGCACTGTTCCTCATTTCCTCTGTGAACCTTGATAAACTCACAGGCTTTAATTGTATCCTTACATGGAGCCTCTTTTTAGGTTGTCAAAAGAAAATAACTTGGGGGGAGGAGTTATAGAGCATCCTTGCCTAGCCACTGTTGAAAATAGCTCTGAAATCACTCAATATTCTTATGAGTATCTTAAAGATAAATTACTACTTAGGATCTTCTGGCTGTTTAGAAAATGAGATTCAATGATAGCCTCCCTCTGTGTGTCTGCAGGGTCTGGACACCTTCACAGTGAAGCAGAAATTCTTCTCCAACAGTTGCGAGCCAACAACCTCCTTTCCTGTGCCCTATGACCTGCCCCCAGAGCTCTATGGAAATAAAGGTGAGACACAGATGAAGGAAACCACAGGCCAGTATGTCATACTGGAAGTAAGCAACCTGGCAGGTGGCCCTGGTCTCTGTGTGAGCCTGGCTCCCAGGAAGCCCTGGAATCTCAGACCCAGAAGGGTTCTCACTTCTCTCTTGGGCCACTGGAGCCATACAGTTCTAGCAAGCTACTTGCTCTTAGAACTCATTTATACTTGGTTATCAAGATCATAAAGAGCTTTACTTTATGTGAGTTCTGTGTGTGTGTGTGTGTGTGTGTGTGTGTGTGTGTGTGTGTGTAATGGAAACAAAACTGGAAAATGTTTAAACATATGTTGATTTACTAGTCTTAAAATAATAAACCACTATATTATGCTTTGTGGCCAGTTCTAAAAAACTAAAGAACAAACTTAGAGTGGTTATATTGTTTCATGTTTTCAAAAGCATCTTTATTGTGCAGCTTAGAAGTTGAACCCTCTTGGCTATGTCGGCTATGTTACTCCATCTGTCACGGTGCCACCTCATACGTAGCTTCCACACTCACATAAAAGTAAGGCTAACATGATGACATTATATCACTATTAAACAAATCTGATTCAGAGACACACCCCAGGAGAGGTCAGCAGGCCACACTTTGAAACCTGCTGCACTGGACTCTTAACTTTCCTAGAGGCCGTGATCAAGTACACCTTCCAATAGAAAATTCATGGACTGGCTGCAGCATTGGTTCTTAACCTGTGGGTTGTGACCGCCTTGGGGGTCAGATATCAAACATCCTGCATGTCAGATATTTACATTACAATTCATAACTAGCAAAATTACAGTTATGAAGTAGCAACAAAATAAATCTATGGTTGGAGTCACAACAAGAGGAACTAAAATGTTCGCAGCATTAGGAAAGTTGAGAACCACTGGTCTACAGGGTCAGACATCATCCTCCGGGTCTTCACAGGTTGCTGGGCAGCTTTTATCACCCCAAGAATGTCATCCTTGAGGTGGATTCAGGGTTATAGAGATGTACAATCAGGAAACACTTCTGATGACAAATGCTTACTATCCAATCATAACTGGCGTTCTCTGGAAAACAGATGTCTCCTTGTGTGGCCAAGTTAGAATGTACAAATGTGCTAAATCTGCACAGAGAATATGTTCTCATGGAAAGGTATTAATGACATCACTCTCGTTAATAGTCCAAAGTCTTCAGTTCCTCAGTAGCCAGTGCAGCCTGTCTCTCACAGCATACCACTGGGTTCCCACCCTCAATCACCTTTTGGGACTTTCTTGGTGAACCAGAACTCCACATCTGGTGGACTCATTTCTCAGAATTGTGTTATTTTATGGGGACAGAGACCCATGTCCTGCTGCCAGCATGCCATCCTGCAGCCTGCTGGTGACATTGCCTCTCTCTCACTATTTACAGAGTTCTCCAAGGGTGACTCTTCTGTTGAGCTTTTGGAGTTAGTATGTCATGCATATTCATTCTAGCAGCAAGGTTACATAGATTTTAAACAGGATTTCACAGAATGTAACCACCTTAGCCTCCACCAAAATAAAATTTGAAAAGGGAGGACCATGATTCAGAATAACTTATTCATGTGCCATCTGTCCAGCTTACTTAATGGAATTTGGGCTGTTGATTTGTAGGTCTGTGTGTCTGGGTTTATCATCACTAACCTTGTTACAGGGTTTAGTTTAGTCCCATGCACACTGGACAGTAAAGTGGTATGACCCCACCCCCTATCCTTCCTGAAAAGTGGCTTTTGAGTCTATGGCTTCCATAAGTCCCCTTCACCTCTGACTTTGTGCTACATGTCTGTCTTTCCTTTCTTTCTCTATTCTGTGTGTTCATTCTCTTTCCTTTTAAGACACATGCTTAAAGGCAGAGAGAGGAATGACCTGGAGTCTGACTCTGAGCCTTGCCCTCCCTAGCCGTGGCTGGATTCCAGCTCTATCCAGTAATCCTTGTCCCCAAGGAAAAAGGGTAGGAAAAGAGGAATGGGAGAGATCACCGAGCCAGAAAATGTCCTCAAGTCCCTTTTCCTCCAGTAGGAACAACTCCCAGCAACTCAAAAGTTTGCCAGCCGGTAGAAATTATCCTAGACTGTAGAAAGTTAAATCTCTCCTTTTTTTTTTTTTTTTTTTTTTGACCAGCAAGCAGAATGCTTTATATAGTGTGTTGCTGAATGTTTCTTAGGTATTTTCTTTGAAAGATATATACAAAAGAAATTGGAATATTATGTTTTAGCAGTATTATTTTATCTTCTGCATTCCTTCTGCAGTGTGTAGAATAATGCTGGTAATTGACATATTACCTTTCAGTACAGCCAATGCTCTTCAGAGCTCCGTGACCCATACAGAGGTGTTTTACTAAGACAAAGAAAATAAGTCAAGACCATTTCAGAAACACTTCATGTTTAAAAGGGATTTTTGAGCCATGACAACACACACAATGTCTCATTCTATATTTTTTTTTTTTTAAATCAGAAGCTTAGCGCAGGAGTGGCCCGCTGTGAAAACTCAGCCAGATATTATCTTGGAACAAAGAAAATGATCAGAGAAAGTGACAAAAATTAACACTCAGGTCCTGGAGTGCCTTGCTTTTGATGGTAGCCAGCAGTTCTCAATGGTCACATGATATTGAGAGCCTTCTGTGTGCAAGCACAGTGCGTGAACTCTCTGGGTGAGGCAGACAGGTACGAGTCCTCACCCTCATCACATTTAGGTTACTCTTTTGAAGAGTGTGTTCAGACAAATCCATTTTAATAATATGAATGGTGTTTATAAAATTATCCCCTCCTTCCCATGCAAGGGTTAGCATGTGTGGGCCAGGCACTCTGCTGCTGAGCCAGCCACTCTGCTGCTGAGCCAGCTCTGTGGATTTCTAAATCTTCGAATAAATGTGTATTTTATGTTGAACTTACTCTCCTGGACCTTCCCCGTTCCAACCCCTCCCACTTCCGTCAGTCCCTTTTGTGCCCCAGGACTGCTTCCTTTCTCCCTGGCATCCATATATATATATAAATGGTTTTGTGTGATATATCAAAAATCTAGGAGCCAAATGAAAGAAAGCATGTTTGTCTTTCTGAGAGTGGCTTGATTTTCTTGTTATAATTCCCTTTTCTTGCAGCCAGCATAATCTTATTCTTGTTTGTGGTTGGAATGTTTTCTGTTTATATATATATATATATATATATAAAACATTCTCTGTCCCATCCCTCTGTGTTGACACCAGGCTGTTCTGTACCTGACACTGTGAATAGTACCTCATGGTGTGCAAGTGTCTCTGTGATGTGTTTTGGAGCCCATTGGGAAAATCACCTAGGAGAAGTGTAGCTGGATCATATGGTAGATCTGTTTTTAGGTTTTTGAGACACTTCTGCATAGTCCATAGTGTATGAGCTAGTTTACATTCCAACCAGCAATGTAGAATAACAAGTCTAACAAGAATGTGAGTAAAAGGGAGCCCATAGTCTCTTTGGGAACAAAGTCACCAGCCCCTGAAAACATGGTTGTTCCATTTGTCCAATTGATAATCTTGAGTTTGAAGAGATGCAAAATAGGTCACTGTATCATCTCTGCTATGCACTCCCTTTTTTAAAAAGCAGTTATTCTTTGTACCATATATTCAAAGAGCAAAGTGTGAGAAGGTTAGAGAAAAGCCTGTCTTATTTTGACCTAATAAGTGTTGAAAGCCAGAGATGTGACTCAGTGTTGAGTGTGTGTATGAGACCCTGGAGCTGGATCCTCAGCACTGGAAGAAGCAAAGAAAACAAAGAAGGAAGAGGTGAGTGAACGTGGTGTGCTAAGAGGAAACTCAGATTGCGTTTAAGAAGCAGATTAGCAGGCAGAGCATCAAAGACATTCATTATATTCTAATAGCAGCTTTTTTGGAGAATTTCATATATGAGTATATTGTGTTTATATCATTTCTACCCCTTCCATCTTCCCCTTCAATGCTTCCCAGGCACCCCAACCCCTCTAAATCCATGACCTCTTCTGTAATTATTAGTCACACACACACACACACACACACACACACACACACACACACACACACACTACTGCGTTAGCATTGTCTGGATGCGCATGATATTTAAGGATAACCACTTAGGATTAAAAAATCTGTCAGGGTTTCATCCCTAGAGAATATGCCTCCCCCTCCCTCATTAGCCATTGTTCATACTGTTTTGGAGGTCTCCTGGACCCCTGACCAGCAACTCAATGGATGGTGTCCTTGCCTGGCACTGGGGTTCTTGTTAAACAGCCTAATGGCTCCTGGAGGGGACATTATCCTTCTGTGTGAGGTAAATCCATTTAAACTGTGTGTGTGTGTGTGTGTGTTAGAAGCTGTGTATTATGCACACATGGACTCGTATGGCATTGTCAAACACTCTCAGTGTTAATATCCGTCCCTCCACCCTCTCCCTCTGCATTGCCCCCCATCTTTCCCATTTCCTTCATCACACCTACCTGTGCCCCCCTTCTTAAACAAGTATACAAGGTTATCCTCTTATGATAGTTTCCTTTCAAGTTTTTAACATCATTGTAGATGCACAGAAAAGTAGATTACAAGAGTTCCCTCATGCCTCTCCCCAGAGTTCAGCAAGTTGGCATTTTGTTGTTTGTACACCTACTCACAGTTTTCTGACCTGTTTGAAATTTGAAGACGTAATATCTCTTCCCCCTAGATATTTCAGTGTATAGTTCCTAGAAACTAAAGCCTCTTCTTCCATAAGCACAGTCATTATCAGGGTCAGCCTGTCAGATGGAGGCTATGCTTTTCCGGTGTGGAATACATTCACATTCCCTAGAACAAAACAGAAAGCACAGGTCATATGCTGCATTAATTTATCCTGCTTTTAGTCTCCATTAACGGGAGACAGGTCCACAGTCATGTGTATTTCCTGACATTTGCACTTTGCAGAGAGTAGGCTAGTGTGATTTGCGTACCCTTTCTTCTTCATGAGGTCAAGGCTGTAGCATGTTTGCAAAGAAAGCCACTGACATATACTGTGTTCATCTTGGTGTCTCACATCAGGAGGTACATGACACTGACCAGTCTTTTTACAATGTTATTAACTTCAGACGATCACGTCAGTATCTACCAGGTTATATGCAATCTCTTATAGGCACAGTATATGTGTATATATTAACTTAAGTGGCTGGGACAAGGCTGATAAGCTACAGGTATAAATATTCAGTGGACGAGGTCCTGGCAGCCTGCTTGGCACCTGAGATACCAAGTTTGTGTTCAACACGTATATAGGACGTATAATGCTCTACACCATTTCAGAACTATTGATTCTAAATGGTATAGGCGTTGTTGATTAACTTAAAATACTTCCTTGCATTCAGATAATAGTAGAATAAGTTCAGTCTAGATCTGTCACAACTGTTGCTAAATTATGAGATCTAGACTGGTGACTTGCTGAGGGGGATAGAAGATGTTGGTTTTGCGTGTGAGAAGAGACACACACACACACTACCAGGGCCACCCGAGAGTTTATTCAAGAGAGTTGCCAGGCGAGTACAGGAGCAGAGAAGCAGAAGGGGAAAAAAAAAAACTTTCTTTCTTTCTTTCTTTCTTTCTTTATTTGCCTTGGTGTTTGCCTGGAACTGGGAACTGGAACTACACACAGACAGTTGTGAGCTGTCTTGTGAGTGCTGGGAATTGAACCCCAGTCCTCGGGAACAGCAGTCAGTGCTCTTAACCACTGAGCCATCTCTCCAGCCCTGAGAAAGGGTGGACACGGATTTATCCAGCCATACACGGTGCATTCTGCAGTCGTCATGCTGGCTTCACCACATGTCCACTACACACCAGGAATTCTTATTTACCCAGCACCACGTTGGGTTCACTACATGGCATGCCAGGAATACTTACAGAAGGTTGACTCAGTTGTTCTTTCCAAATACATTTTTAAAAAGAAAAGAGAAAAAACTGGGAACATATTTACTTAAAAATTGATGTTTCATTTTTAAAGACTTATTTTTCCAAAAAAGAAAATCTTGAGAAATAAGGGCTGTTTTGTTTTGCTTTGTTTTAATGAGGCATCTAGAAAAAGAAAAAAAAAAGTTTGTGGTTTTTTTGTTTTTTTTTTTTTTTAAGTCATTATGTAGCCCTTGGCTGGCCTAGAACTGTCTATGAAGACCAGGCTGACCAATCATCCACCTGCCTCTGGGATTAAAGGCATGTGCCATGGTGCCCAGCTTTTTAGGATTTAGGTCTCTTCTTTTAATGAAATCTACATTTGTTTCATAGCATAAGCAGAAGGCTACCAGCTCAGCTTCTAAGAGTTGGTGGTGAGAGATCTTAGGGAAATTGTTGTTTAAATAACCACGTTATTGAACCAAGTCCGTGGAAACAAACGGTGAGCTGATCAGTTCTTCTTCCCAGCAGACATTGTTTTTGTCTGTAGATGCTCCCAGATCAGCCGTCCCTGAGAACGAGCCACTGAGGGGGGCTCAGCTGGCACTGATGCTGCCCTTCTAAGCAATTGCACTTCTGCTGAGTTTGCTAAAGCAGAGGCTCATGGTTTAGGGTTTTCCTTATATTTCAACTTGGGTTTTGTGGTGATATATTTTATATTTAATAAAATCAGCCTGGAATATCAGAGAAGAGAATCACCCAGCCAACTTCTCAGGCTGAACAGGGTAAATGCTATCTTCTAGAGTCCTCCTCCTGGCTGGTCACTCCTACAGAATGCCAGAATGTCTGCCTATGCTTACCTTAAATATCTTCTTCACCCAGTTTGTTTCACTTCTGGGTTTTACTCTGCATCATAATCCTAGAGTTAGGATTAAATGTGTGAGCTACCGCTGTTTGGCTGTTAGGCCTTGAACTCACAGAAATTCAGAAAGATCTCTATCTCCTGAGTGATGGGATTAAAGGCATAAATTACCACTTTGTCATCCCTGTGCTGGGATTAAAGGTGTGGGTTATCACTTTGTTATAACCTTTTTTATTTTTGACACAAAAGGGGATATGTTGTAATATATTTAATAAAATCAGCCTGGGATATCAGAGAACAGAATCACCCACAGTCAAGCCGTGAGGGTCAGAGTGTGGTGACCTACGCCTTTAATTCCATCACTCAGGAAACAGATCTTTTCTGTATTTCTACTATAAGTTCAAAGCCTAAAACGAAATAGTAGTAGCTCACATCTTTAATCCTAACTCAGGAGTATGATGCAGGGTTGAACCCAGAAGTAAAACAACTGCTGGGAAAAGATGTTTGAGGCAGGAGTAGGCAGACATTCAGGCTCACCTCCTTTCTATTTATGGTACCTAGCAAAGTCCTTGGCATCTAGCCAGCACTTAAAAACTATTCCAAATGCGTGTGTGAGTAGATTACAGGGCACACTGTCTTTTGAGAGTTTTAGAGGATTTAAGAGGATTGTTTAAAGCAGGTTTCCTCCAAGCTACTGAGTATTAATGCGGATTTCCAGGAGTCATGGGTATAAAGGTACAATAGTGTCATGGCTACCTTCTTCTCCCTGTGGCTGGTTTTCTAATTGTCAGCCAGCAAAGGAAATGGTCTACCTAAGGATGCTGGCATTCTGTCCATTTATAAAGCCGAGCTGTAGGGAATCTGCCAACAGGGAGCTTCCTAGGTCCTTGCCTGGTTGCTTTTGTCTGATGCTGAGGGAGAAGAATAAATGTTGTGCTGGTCTTGAAGTTACTGGCTAGTTAGCAAGTCTGTACCATGTCAGGCATCACTGTGATATAGTCATGGAAAAAATCAAGGTGGCTTCTCCCCACAGAGCAAGATGTGGAAAAGATGTATATGTAACAAATCCAGGCAGGAAGGTGATGTTTCTAGTGGAAAAGAACAGGGACACAGATACAGGATGTGAGATCAGGTCCAAGGCCATTGGCCCCCAGGCTGTGGGGCTGCCAAACTCCAACAGGCTCAGTGAGTTAACAAAAAAGATATTGGCTTTCAAGGCCAGAGACAGCAAGGATGTTATGATAATTTGTTGCCGTCTTCGGAACTCCTTCAGATCCTTCGGTGTGTGGTGGTTGCAGGGCTTGCTCGGGATTGCTCAGCAGACAGACTGTTCTCTGAGCTGCCATCACTTGTGCTGAGAAGGGGGAAGGTTCCCAAAGTCAAGTTTGCAGGGCTGGATCACTGCCTGTCAGTCCTAACGACTGAGGTGAATCTTTTTACAGTAAGCACTGTGGCCCTAAGAGTCCATCTGGCCATAATATGGAGATGGTGATGGGGACTTTTAACCTAGGATATGTACACCCTTCCCATCCTGTGCTTCTAGCCATAGCATTGTGTTCTGGGTGGTTTGTTGAAGTTCTCAGTTTAAGTTTAGAACATCAGTGAGACTGGGTTTTTGGTGTTTAAAGCACCGGTCACACAGCATTAGGACTGGAGTTCCCCAGAACCCACATAACTATCAGGTAGACATTTGTAATTCCAGTGGTCAGAAGATGGTGGGGTTGCCATGGTAAGCTGGCCAATCAGACTAGCTGTATTGGCAAGCTCTGGGTTCCATTGAGAGAGCCTGCCTCCCTGAGTAAGGTAGAGCTTGACTGTGGAGGACTTCTAATGTTAACCTCATGTGCATGCGTCTGTCTGTCTGTCTGTCTGTCTGTTAAAAGAGAGGAGCTCTGTTCAGTGAACATCCTCATTGTACCAGGAGACCCAGGCCTGTCACTTCTGTGACATTGGTCTTCAGTCACAGAGATCTTGACTTGTCAATCATTAACCTTTAATATAACACTATAACCATGTACGCTATGTTGTACATGGTACATGGCTTCATATAGCTTTCTCCTGGTCTGTTCCCCATGCTCATCTAACCTTCACTTCTAACTGAATCTTTGCAATAACCATGGTGTGCAGGTGATATCATCAGGGGCTGATTCAGAAATCATTCTTCCAACCTTGGCGATCTGAGCACCAAACACTTTGATCCCAGTACATACGTTCTGTGATGCTATCCAAATAAATGTGATGTGATGTGCTTTCTCCCCAGATCGGCCATGGATTTGGAACATTCCTTATGTCAAAGCACCTGATACACATGGGAACATGTGGGTGCCTTCCTGAAACAAAGTGCTGTGAGGTTTGAGTATAAGACACTGGATGTTCTTGATTGGACTGACTGTTCACCTCCCTTGAAATCTTCCTATTTGCACCCATACAAAACTCTTTGCAAAAGTCAATTTTGTCCGGTGGTCATTGTCAACATTCTCACTAAGAAAGAGAAGTGTTATTTTCTTAATTTACTTTTATATGTTTTTGAAATCAAGCTATTAAACATCATAGCGTTTAATAATGTATATGTACCTAGAATGAAATTGCCAATCTCCAGCAAGCAGTCGTGCATGTAACCCCAATGTGGGTGATGGGATCCCTGAGTTTCACTACTAGACAGCCTAGCCCAGATGGTGAGCTAGAGGCTCAGTGATGGTGCCAGCTTTGCAAATTGGAGCTTGACTTTGTGTTGGGTGTTTCCACTGTCCATGTCCAGAGAAGCTGTTCCTTCACCTGTTCAGGGAAGGGGCAGGATTGCTTGTTCCCTCCACCGTGACAATTTGCAATCTTCCTGGATCGTGGGAAGCTAGGGAAACCTCCACACTGGCTGAAGAGGCCAACATAGTGGTGGTGCCAGCCTAAGTCTAGATCCCTAAGACCCCTGTGCACTAGTCCTCCAGCTGCAGACTAAAGACCTGGTACTGCTACTGCAGGGAGTCTGCTCCAGTGCCTGGAAGGTGAATGTGGTGCTTAGGGCCACACATGCACAGTATGCACAGACTGAGAAAGCTTTGAGGCTGCTCTATCATTATGGGGATCCTCAAGTTCCTGAATTGCTTTGTCTGCTTGTCATAGATCGGACCCCTAGTCATACTCCCCTAGACTAATGGGGCCCTGGAGGCCCCACCAAATAGAGGTTCTATAGAGAGGCCGAGGAGAAGCCACAGCGGTGATGTCAAAGACTATCTTCACACTAGAGGTTTGCTAGTGTCTGCAAGCCTGTACCCCTCTCACAAACATGGGCTCTGCAAAGAGCAGGTCTAAGCCAGGCCAGTCAGGTAGGATCAACCCTAGGTGCTTTCTAGACACAGTTGCTAGCATTCATAGTAGTGCCCCAATAAGTGAGAACACGTGGGTTGCCAAAACTGATCGCCTTTACCTGTATGGACCTTTTCTTTGTTCCTTCATGGAAGTAGCTAATTTACCCAAAATGCTACAGAGATGCACCACAGACTATGCAGCCGGGGCTTCTGAGGAAACTGTGCTTCATTATTCACAGGTTTTGGCTCAGCTTCCCTAGCTGCAGCGGCCCTTTCTGCCTGTGTGAAGCATAGTGACCCTTTCTGTCCTTTCCTCCCACCTCCTCCCACTCTTTGTGGTCTCTCAGAAGCACTGTACCTGCCGAGGGCCCGGCACATGTGAAACAGCCAACTTCTGCTTCTCTGTAACTGTCACCAGAGACTGATCAGAGGAGTTTCCCCCACGTGAATGAGCAAGGAACCACAGTCTGGGAGGCTGTTTTTTTCCACATGACAGAAACAGGTTGTGCTTCCTGAGGTTCCCTCTGTGCCCTGTGCTTACTCACTTAACTTTGCCAGCCCCTGATCTACAGATGAGGAATCTAATAGCAGGTGTCCCACATGAAGCAGTGGACCTTGGGGTCAGTAGGGTGTCCCACATGAAGCAGTAGACCTCAGCCGCAGCAGGGTGTCCCAAATGAAGCAGTGGACCTCAGCCTCAGCAGGGTGTCCCACATGAAACTGTGGACCTGAGACTCAGTTCTGCCACACAGAAGCAGATGCCTTCTGCACAACACTGTGTCATGCAGGACATGCTCTGGTTTCCTGCTTTGCAGTAGATGTTAGCTAGTTTCCCTGAACAAAAGTTTTAATATTGTATGACTTTCAGATGGATATGGTTTATGCATAAGATGGGGTATGCTTAGAATAAGAGCCTTGGGTTGATTTTATCATGTCTTCACAAAAAGTTGAGTTTTCTAGGCTAATGGCACTCTTATGATGAAAACCATTTCTGAATGATCTAGGTGATTTTTTTTAATGTATCTGTGGAAGTCAAAGTCATATACAGATGAGTGTAGAGGTCAGAAGAGCACATTGAAGTCCTCAGAGACGGAGTTACAGTTGGCTGTGGAAGTCAAAGTCATATACAGATGAGTGTAGAGATCAGAAGAGCACATTGAAGTCCTCAGAGACGGAGTTACAGTTGGCTGTGGAAGTCAAAGTCATATACAGATGAGTGTAGAGGTCAGAAGAGCACATTGAAGTCCTCAGAGACGGAGTTACAGTTGGCTGTGAGCTGCTGCCTGTCATGGCTGCCGGAAACTGAACTCCAGTCCTCTACAAGAACAGTCATGCTTCTAATCCCTAAGGCATCTCTCTAGATGATTTTTAGTCCGGATTTGGGAAAGGCATTTTGACTTTATCTCATTACCAAAGAATTACAGCTATAGTCCCTTCCTTAATAATTCAAGAAAGATCTTGAGAATTCACGCCTCCACCTGAAGAATACCGTCAAATGAAGGTTTACAGAAGCAGTCTTTATTTATATTTATAGGATGGCAGTTTATTTACTTATTGATACGAATCACAAAATGATACAAGTCTACATAAGAACTCACTGACAGGAATAATATAGCCTAATTGTAATATAGGATTGGATCTAAAGGTCTATTGATTATATGCTAAAAGTGTGTTATGTGTAGGTTAGATCCAATTATAATAAAGTGCTTGGAAATGCTTGATTCAAGTAATAATCTCATATGAGAGTATTACAAACTGCCTTTTTCTTTTAAATAAGGCTTTATAAGGCTTTATGGTGACTCATAGGAAGCTGTACTTAACTACCACTTCTTTTTATATTTCTGTCAATTAGTAAGTTATGACGTATACGCATTGCTCATATAAGGTTCACACACAAGCCATTTGCTCCTGGCAAAGGCCTGTAGTGACCCAGGGTGGAATAGGAGGTCATCACTGAGCACAGTTGTGACCACTGGTGTCTGATCGTTGCTATCCACTGAGCTTTGTCTTCAAGTAATTGTTGCCTGGGTCTCATCCAATCTTCCTAATGACCCGATCAAAGAGACTCTCTGGTTCTCATTGCTAGTCAGAAAAACTAAGCAGATTATTCATCCAAAATCACTAGCTGGGATTTGAACCCAGACAGTGTAGCTCCTGGGCCCTGTTCTGTGGTCAGGCAGCAACCTTGGCAGTGTTCCATGCTCCAGCCAGGGACAGGCTTTGTATACATGAGATGTAACTATAGATGCAAAACCTGTGCTTTCACCCACTGTAATAACAAATTATGGTTGGCATGGCAGAACCAGCAGTACATGAACCCAAACACTAAATGCCACATTAGTATGCAGGCCTGAGTGGCTGAATAATTTAAGCCAGCCCAGCTTCCTGCCGAGCAGGCTCCACTCACCTTCCAGTGCAGAGGGCTGAAAACTGCAGTGTTAAATTTGTTCTGTTCCAGTCTCTGACTGGTGCCTGATGTTTCTACCAACTTTCTAGATCAAAGTACAAGGCAGGAAATTTAGACCAGATGTCAGATGCTGGAAAGCAAGGGGAAGCCCAGGAAATCAGGTGTGGGTACTAGCAAAAACAGTGACATGCAAATGGGGTGAAAGCTTTCTAAGTCTCAATACAATCAGAATCCTACATTTTACAGAGTTTGAAGCAGTCTGTCTCAAAGCTAAATCCAACTAATGCATGAAAGCAGCGCTTCTCTTTAGACAGTGAGACACTCCATTGAAACCAATCTGGTATATGACACAAGGTTCTAGGGGCGGTGTCTCTAGTTCCACCTTGTAGCAAGGTTTTCAGAGCTCTTTGGGTATTTATGTACTGGGGGCATTTGGGCCAGACTGTTTTTCCAATACTCAAAAGAAAAATGCTCAGGATGAAACAGCAAAAGAGAAATGGTGGCCATAAAGTCATTTGTTGTGAGTCAGTTTGATCATAGATGCCTTTAAACTTATCTCCACATGTGGTACAGGTGAGATTCAGTGTTTGAGACCAACACATAAGGTTCAAGGTCACCCAGCTAACTAGTGAACAAAAGCTGTGCCTCATCTCTGGTGTTGAATATGTCCTGGCCAAGACAGTACATGTCCATTTCTGTGCCCAAGGACACGGATGATGTCATGGTATGTGCCTTGCATGGCTGTCTGTTCTTGGGTTTAGAAATTATTATGACAACTGAATGCTGATTTTGTTCAGATAATTGACTTTGCTATCATTTAGAAGCCTTTATAGTCATCTGCCATTCTGTAACCTTTTTTCAATATTTTAATGAAAGGATGCATCAGTCAGGATCCTTCCATGGTTACAGAAATGGGGTTAATTAGTCACAAGCACTAAGGAAGGCTTTGAGGGTACTGGATCCACAATGCAATGAAGACTCTCCAGGTCTGAGCTCTGCTCTCTAGAATCTGACCATCATCCTCACAAAAGTTCTCTCCATCTGGAAGCTGAAATTGCCCCCAGAATCCATCTCCCTTCAGCTAGCCATTCCAAAGAAAAGCTGCTTTCCAGACAGCTCTAGCCTGAAGCCCCGGTATCCCAATGGACCAACTTGAGCCAAAGTACATTCTGTAAATTGCAGGTGCATGTAACCCAGACCCCAGGGTGGCCCTGGTAGGGAGGGAAAGCATCTGAGAGATTGTCAGAGAAAAGTAGAAAGCACGGTGTCATTTCTAAGCAAGAAGTCCATCTGGGGGAAGCAGTGACAGTATGCAGGAGGGACTTTTCTACGCCTGCTCCTCCAAGAGAGTACACAAGCTTACGGGGTGTATTCAAAAGCCGTGTTTGGGAGGGGGAGCTGCATAAATCAGTGAGCCCCGTATAACCTGGGCATTCTAGAACTAATTTTTCAAACTAAGGGTCACAAACCATGATGAATCATGAAATCCCTGTTCAATCAAATCAGTGGGTCACAGCCAGTACTTTTGGATGAGATAGAGTTAAAAAAAACAAAACAAAAAAACACTTTGTATATGGTACAGACTGGGCACTTAGTTTGCTTTTTATTTATCTACTTGAGTGTTTTCAAGGCTTCCATGGTGAAATACATTTCTTTGCTGGTGAACTTACCCTGAATTGACCGCCACCCCAGTGAAGGCTTGAGAGCTGACACCTGGAGGCGACATCTTCAAGGCACTGGAGACTCATTAGAATTGTCTAGCTCTCTCCTTCCAGGCTGTGTGAGCTTAGGCAAGTCCCCTGTGCCTGCATTCTGTTCGCATCTGTAAAGGAAAGCTAATGCCTGCAGGATCATGAGACAGATGGACTGGTAGGTATCCTGAGCGTTAAAGAACGCCATCAAAGTTGTGAGGGTTATGTGCCTGTCGGCAGTAAGCAAGCCTAGACCAGTCAGCCTCAGGAGCCCCTAGAATCTCACAACCAGCACAGAAATGGGAACTCGCATCCCCCCTTCCACAGCATGGCTTCCACACTACTGACCTCTGCTTGCTTCTGGAAAATGGGTAGATTTAAGGGCATCTAGTGCTGCAGTGGACACAGGACCTTTGTATCCCCTACGTTGCGGCTTTGTTCACAGAAAGTCTTGCCACTAGGCTCAGCCTTAGAAGCCGCTGAGGTCAGCATGGGACAAAAGGCATCAGTGAGTTGATGGTCAGTGAAGAAGGGAAAAGTAGAAGTGAGGGCCTAAACATGTTAAGAGAGAGACAGGAGGATAAAAGCAAATGGTTTGGAAATGATACCATGCAAATGTCAGGCAGAAGAAGGCTGTCATGAGTGAATTGGTATCACGTAAAGGCCTCCGCAAAACAGACATTTCACACAAAATGCCACTATGTGAAGAGGCTACAGTGAACAAATGCTGTGTTTTCTTGCAGCTTCCAAATGCTTGAAACAACACAAGGATAGCTGGGAGTTTCAAATACCCCCATCTCAGCAGCCCATCGAATTAACTAGAACAACAACAACCAAGAAAGAAAGCAAGTTAAAAATCACTTGTAGATGCTTTTACCAGACACACGTCAGAACCATGCATACCTACAGGTACAGAAGACTCAAACTCTCGAGGGCATTTGGTGTGTTCGCTCCCTCTGACGAGACCATTAAAAAAGTCTCTAACTACACACGAAATAAGTTAGACATAAGCCTTTTTTTACAAAATGAAAATTAAGCAAAATATTTATACATTGTTCACAAGCCAAAGATGAAAAGTAGTAACAGATTATGAAAATAAAACATCCCCCAAAATATTTATTGTGTGTGTGGTACCATTGAACTAACAGGAAAACCCACAGCTTTAAAGCAGAAGAAATGTTAATGAAAGAGTCCATCACAGAAGAGGCGCAGGAAAATTTTAAGAGCCAGAGCGGGGGAAATGTCTGTAGTGAAAGGGCATTTGCCAAACATGGCAGCTTCATTGTGCACATGAAGTCATAGCACCTGGGACCACATGCACAACTCCAAGCCAGCCAAAATTCTGGCCTGGATGGAAGAGGGGATCTCAAGTTCCTCCCTGTCCAAGAAGCTATTGACAATTGGTGCTGGGAAGAGAAGTCAGTTTTTTTTTTTCAGAGATGAAGCTCCTGAGGCTACGCATCCTCTAGTACATGGTCCCATACCACAATAAAAGCACCACTAAATGGTCCCCCCCCCCCCCGCTCTGTGTGTGTGTGTCTGTCTGTGTATGTCTGTGTCTGTGTGTGTGTGTGTGTGTCTGTCTGTGTATGTCTGTGTCTGTGTCTCTGTGTGTGTGTGTGTGTGTGTGTGTGTGTGTATGAGCACATGAAGTCGGGAAGGCAAAGTGTTGGAGGGATAGGGGATAAATTGGAGGGGAGAAAAGGAATGGGAGATGATTTGACCCAAACACATTACATGCACCAATGACTATTAGAGGGCCTAAAATCAGTGATGTTGCACACACCATTTGTAGCTGGGGAAGGGGGACAGGAGGCAAACCCAAGAAGTAGAAAAAATAAAAATGAAGTACGATCCCAAGTAGAATTCATCTCAAAAATGTCATACTTTTAAAAGTTTATTTTTAAAGTTTATTCTTAACTAAAAATAAATGAAATACAACATATCAACAGAATAAAGAAAACCATGAGATTATAATAGACAACACACTGACAAAATCCACCAATCATCCCTGCTTTAATTTAAAAAAAAAAAAAGAAAAAATAAAAAAAAGAAAGAGAAATGTCTATGGCCAGGCTGTGGTTGCAGCTCATGCCTTTAATTCCAGTACTCAGGAGGCAGAGGCTGAGCCAGGGCCATACAGAGAAACCCTGTCTTACAGGGGGAGAGGGAGAGGAATCTATGGCAACCACACAGCTCTCAGTATCTGTAATAACAAACTGAAGAATTTCCTCTTCAATCTTAGCAAGAAAAATAACCTGCTTCCAGCTGTGTCTCATTATTTCTTAGATATTGCAATAAGACAAGATCTTTTAAAAAAGTTAAGACAGCAAACTTCTGCTGCTTCAGATGACGGTTATTTTCATAGAAACTCCTAAAAGACCATTGCAAATAATGAAAGGATGCCACAAGTTTATAGGATACAGCAGCACACATGAAAAGATAAAACATTTGACTTTCTATGTTCAGTACAATCAAGACTACAAAAATAACTTTAGGATACATTCATAAAAAAGATATTCAAGATCTCTGTACTAGAGCAACTAGGGAGATTTATATGCAGAGATAAACCTCATTCATGAATCATCAAAATACTGCTTCTCAAACAGTCTCACATAGTCTTAAGACAGTGTAGACTTTCTGTGTTTATATTAAAAAAGATCTGCTGTAGAGCTACAGTTATTTGATATTTTAAATGGAAACAACTTATTACATGTTCTTGAAAAAGAGCTAAGTCAGAAACTCTGCGTTTCTTGACTTCAAGATCTATAAATCAATTTAAATGCTTACTGGCATAACTAGATAAATAGATAATGGACAAAGTAAAAGATTCCTGAAATAAATGCATTCCTACTTTCTTTCTCAAGAAATGGCATTAGAAAAAAGTGTTTATCCTTCTGAGCAGAATGAACCTTAAATCTAATTTGCACAGAAAAGAAATAAACTAGATCTCCACCACACAGACCACTATGCAAACTAGAGAGAGAAGCAAAATGCATAACCTTAAAAGCAGCAATAATTTATTAATGCACAAAGAGTATAATTCATTACAGACTGGAGAATTGGACTATACCAAAACTAAAAACTTTGTCAGAAAACTTTTAAAAACCAAAGAGTATGCCAGAGATGAAAAAATAATATTGCAAAATACATGTCTAAGAAAGGACTTATTTTAGATATATAAGACACTAATAGAGATTAATTTTTATGTATGTGCATGTGTGTGTTGTATGTATATGCACATGTGTGCATGTGGAAACCAGTGGTCAACACTGGGTATTTGAGTTGCTAAATTTTTTATTTTATTTTATTTTATTTTTTGAGACAGAGGCTCTCCCTGAACATGGAGCTCACTCACTTGGCTTAGAAGTCTGAGTGGCTAGTCAGCTCCACCTATCTATCCCCACCTGCCCAAGAGTGTTGGGATTTCAGATATAGGCCACCATACTCATCTTTATATGTGTGTGTTGGAGATCTGAACTCTAGTCATGCCTGTGTGATCAACACGTTACTGAATGAACCATCTTCTCAGTCCCAAGACCAATATTTTAAGTGGGCAAACAATTCCAACCATTTACAAAGGAACACAAATGTCTATATACTAGATATCCTGAAAACATGAAACCCTAATAAGGTAAGTTTATGCCACAGTATAGAGTGGGCTAAAACTGAAATGGCTGATACTGCTAAGTATCTATAAGGATCCTGCATTTGCTAGTTAGTAGGAGCTACTTTGAAATGATGCCAGGCAGTTTCTTACAGAACTAAACACATTCTTACCTATGACTCAGCACTTCACTGCTAGGTGTTTCCCCAAAAGATAAGAAACATATCCACAAACCATTAATAGAAATGTTACTAACAGTTTTATCTTTTAAATTGAATTCCTGTTTCCTAGCAGTTTTATTCATGATAATGGATTTTCTCACATTCCTTGTTTCTGTCACAAAGCATGAATAAAATTATGGCATATCCCAACAATAAAGAGCCAATAAAAAACGATGGTTAGGACATATAGCATGGATATGCTTCAGAAACACTTTACACAAAACACATAATCATGGTTATTATGAGTCCAGAGACCCAAATAGGCAAAACTATGTTCTATAAAGGAGAAATAATTCATGGAAGAAAAGAATCAGACCTATGGTTACCTCTGCAGGAATGTGGGTGAGGATTTGCTGGAAAGATATTTGTGAAAGCTTTGATCAGTTGATGGTGCATAGATGGTAAGGGGTGCAGACCACTGTTTGACCCCCAAAGATGTGCATATTTGTCAGAACTCATCTAATGGGACACTCACATGTCACTGTGTGCAAATTTTACCCCAAAAGCAAAAATCTGAGCATGGAACCCTTAATAATGACAAGCACTAGGTGGAGATGGGGTAAGAGTATTGGATGTCTACAACCTTTTGATACACATCCTAACCAAATGGGTTGATGGATAGAAAGGATGTCTGGATATTTATTGTCAAGACTAGTAAATTGTCACTTGTTAATCTAGCTGTTGATGTGTGGTGGTGTGTGAAATTCGTTCAATTTGGATGTACTTGAAATGTTCTTTAAACTAGCAAAGGTAATTGGGATACTCACCCTGGGTGCGTACTCAGTTGCCTCTTAAGTTCTTCCTCGCCAGGAGACACAATGCAAGAGTTACTTTCATCAAAATCATTTGCGTCTCACTCAACAGAACTGCAAGCCTTTCTAGTTCTGTTTTTGGCGAGAATCGTGGGTGGGTCTCCTGGGACCACTCTCTCCATAGGCGGAGAAGTTCTATTTAGATTGCGGGTGGCTATGAATCCATCCCTTCACGCAGATCTATTTGTCCCCCCCCCCCCCCGTGCAATAGTCAGTTTGCTAATGGATAACCTGCTGAGGACCAGGTGTGTCTAAAGGGCACGCAGCGCCCTCTTCTGGGCCCAGAGGGACCCACGCAGACCATCGAGGCTCTGGACCTTGCTCTAAAGCAAACACTCCTGGAATCTGCACACCATGGTTGGGAGCATCGCTACTCCGAGGATGGCCTTCAGGTGAGCACCCGCAGAGGCCAGAGTAGAAAACTGACCCTGGGGCCCAGAGGCGGGCACAGGGAGGAGTCGCCGAGGCTGACAACGGAAGGGCTCCACCTGTTGCAATGTTTGAGCATGCCCTGCAGAGAAAGCAGCAAGCAGCACTGAGTACGGACCTCTGCTCCCAGCCCCGCTAGGCAGGGCAGGGCCGCCTGATAAGTGGAGCCAGGGACCACAGTGAATCTATCTTACAGAACAGGTACATTTCGTGGGGAGGGGGGTAAGACATGAGCGCAGCAGCGGCTCCTGCGCAGGTTACAAGTTGGGGTCTCTGGGTGGGTTCTCGATGGTTCTCTGGAAAGCCTTGCTGCTGGCTTGCATGCTGTAGCTAGGAGCAGTCGGCACAGAGCCCTTGGCTGTAAGAACTACGGAGCCGAAGCAGTTAAGCCTGGATAGAAGAGATGGAACTCTCCTAGCCGCTGTCTTTGGCTGGTTCTCCGAGAGATAGGAGGGCAGGGTCCGCACGTGGCGAAAGAGAACGCCTCATGAAGGGCTTAGAGCGCTGGTTGGGGGAGTCGAGGAAGGCTGCCTGGGAGGATGCTCTAACTTCCTCCACTGTTCCAACCTCCCCCACTGCTCTCCTCCCCACAGCGGTCCGCCCTCACGCTGCCAGGGAGCTTGTGTGCCCGGCAGACCTCCAAGCCGGCGGCATATCTGCCTCTTCGCACTGTCCCTGTGTCTGTGCCTGTCCCAAAAACGGTTCCAGCCTCTAAACCCAAATGATTGTGGAATATAGAGGCTCGGACGGGCACTGGCACTAGTACGCACTACAGTTCCATCTGGAGAGGCACGGAAGATCGCGGACACAGCCCGGAAAGCGATGGTCCAAGGAACGCAGACCCTGATGCTCAGCTTATCCTCCGATTCTGTCTACACCCATGGCCTTTTCTTCAAGATGAGTTCAAGTTCTCTGGAGTTGGCCTCTTGAAGGCGCGCCACGCCCCCTCCCCAATCCGAGCGGGATCAGGAGGCCAGGTGAATCCCGGGCGCCCGCACCCTCGAACCGAGCCAAAATAGACTCTGCTGCTCGACACTGATCTTTAGCCTTAAGGAGAACTCCAGGGCGGACGGGAAGGCGGCGGGGGACAAAGCGGATTCGAAACCACCAGGCCAGGCGGACGTGGGGAGCTGGCGCCACAGGAACCTCTAAGGCAGCAGCCCGGGGATCCACGCAGCCTGGGGGAGCGCGCGGCAGGCATGGGCGAGCCGGCACGCGGAGCGGGCTAAGGGTGAGCAGAGCCGGATCCTCCCAGGGCGTGGGCACGAGTGCGCGGGCGGTGGCCCTCGCGAGGTCGTCTTTTAGTGCCATGGCTGGCCGCGGTTGCGGCTGTGGCCCGAGCCACCTGAATGAGGACAACGCGCGTTTCCTGCTGCTTGCGGGGCTCATCGTGCTCTACCTGCTGGGCGGCGCCGCTGTCTTCTCGGCGCTGGAGCTGGCGCACGAGCTGCAGGCTAAGCAGCGCTGGGAAGAGCGCCTGGCCAACTTCAGCCGTGGCCACAACCTGAGTCGCGAAGAGCTGAGAGGCTTCCTCCGTCACTACGAGGAAGCTACCAGGGCGGGCATCCGCATGGACAGTGTGCGCCCTCGCTGGGACTTCACGGGTGCCTTCTACTTCGTGGGCACTGTGGTGTCCACCATAGGTAAGTGAGCCGGCTGATCACTCGATGACTACTTCCTGGGCCCTCGCAGGACCGAGCATCTCAGCCTTGGGGGTCCTCAGCCTTGGGGGGTCCTCCACCTGGGCGTCCAGTGTTGCACTAAATGAGCCCTCTGAGGCTGATCAACAGGTGTGAATGGATCCCAACTACACCTGAGAACTTACAAAATTACCCCAGACCTCTGCCCAGACCAGAACCAGCTGCTCTTTGTTAACCAGTCCCCTGGGATTTGAATAGTTCTTAAATTGAGGAACCGCTTTGTAGACAGCTGTCTGGTTCAGGAGACTGGGCTGAGTTCGTGAATTGGGGATGGGGCGGGGTGGGGGGAGCCTTACCCAGAGATAGAAAGCTTGGAACGTTTACTGAGTGTTGACTATGCACAAGCCACTGCTCAAAGGAAAGCCCACGATTTCAAACTTACAGAGAGACGCCCCAATTTCCAAATTGGAAAGAGGCAGAAGTATAAAATGGAGCTCAAAGAACCAAGGGAAAGCAAAGCAGCAGGCGGGAAGTGACCTTGGATCTAGCGGTTTGTGTTCCTATGAATGGAGTTGAGGAACTAAAAGGGTACCCAATGCATTCTGGGGCACAGGTACCTTGCACCCAGAAGTCCGTGAGCTGGCTATGCTTGGAGTAGAGGGAGGGCTGCTAGGGAGACCTGGTGGCTGAGGAGATGGTGCAGATAAGAAGTTAGAACTTTCCAGGAGGCAGCTAAGTCCCTGAGAATTCTGAGGATGGTGTGTCGGACTACCATCAAAGTGATAGCTTTATTCCCCTGCCAAATGAGATGGGGTGTTGTATAGTACACTTCCAAGACTGTTCACTACTGATGTATAGTTGAGTAATGCGCCAGTTGGAGAATGTAATGTAGAAATCCTGAGGAAGGAGGCCTGTGGCTAGAGAGGGGCTCTGAAAGGCCAAAAGGAAGTGGCTTGGAGCATCTCCAGAAGCTCATGACAGCAGTTACACGTGTGTGCTTCCAGCCAGGCCCGTGCACTCTCCAGAAAAGGGCTTGCCGGTGGCCCGGGTGACAAGTGAGCCACCTTGAGATATCATGTACACATTCTGCCAGGAGAAAGGGACCCTCAAACAGGAGACTCAAGTTATAGACCTAATAAGCCAAGATTAACTAGGAACCTATAAATTCAGCAGTTCAGCAAATGGCAAGGCAGGAAGTGCCGCACGACTAGTACAGAGCAGCTGTACTCTGAGTGCTTTGCGCTAGGTGGTCCAGCTTATAAATCAATGTCATTCTTTTTTCTCGGAGATCCACTGTTTGTCATTTAGAAAGAGAGACGATTTGCGTTTCTGCAGCTTCTCATTTTTGAGCTTTTCTGAGTGTTTTTCTTCCCTCGTGACTATGCTTAGAACATCTTTTCCCACCCAGGTCCTTCGAGGTGGTAATTCAACTGCTCTCCATTCCCAGGCACAGCCGGAGTTCCTGCTGCTTTGAGATGCTTTTCTGGGGGAATAATGGCAGGTGCACCTCAGAGTTCCTGAGGAGCGGTGTGTGAATGTGGGGAGCAGAGCTGAGACCCACCAATGAGAGTCTGTACCCACTCACGGGAGGACAAGCACTCAGTCCTCTGAAACACTTAAGATTTCAAAGCTCAGCCTGGCCACACGGAGAAGCTGGGATCTCATCAGTTACTCAGTTCCTACCTGGAAATGTTTTGGGCTGTGGCATCAGAGCTCTGTCCAGGACAAAGGGCTTGTTCTCACTACCTCTCACTCCAGTCCTTTCCTGTGTGTGCCTGAGCCTGTTGCCTCAGACTGCCTTCTTTATATTAATAGAAATTCAGTGATTTTTTTTTCCTTTTATACTCTAAATTCCAGTCTGCTGTTCCTTTCTTTCCACGCCTCTCTCTGTGAAGAAAGGGGTCTGCTGTGCCTGGAACCCAAATAATTCCTGAGGTCCTACGTAAAGAAGCTCTTTTCAAAGAAGACTGGCCTAAAATAATGAGAAAAAAAAAAAAACTACATTTCAGTGTTTCCTTGTCTCTAAGAAAACTTAAAATTGTCCCATTATCTCACAAAGGAAATGTTCCTTTTTCCTCCCTTGTGGCTCTGGGGTTTCTCATCCCTAAGGTTTTCCCAGATAGGAACCTTCTGTCATTCTGTCATTTCTGGTACCCTCTTCCTGTCCTCCGTTATCATAATTGGCGTGACTTTTCTGGTTCTTTTAGCCTACTCTCATTTAATCCATTTCCTGGAGTCTCAATATAGGACAGTTCTGGGAGATGACCAGCATCAGTCCTCAGTCCCGCCCTCTTCAAAGAGCAGAGAGAAAGGATGGAAGTGATGAAGGGTGTGTGACTTCTTCAGCCTGTGAGGAGGACATGGCTTAGTTCAGACCCAAAAGCACCTGTTGGAAGGACACCTCTCAGGGCCAGAGAGATGGCTCAGCGGTTAAGAGCACTCACTGTTCTTCCAGAGGATCTGAGTTCAATTCCCAGCATCCACATGGAAGGATACCTCTCCTCCCCTCTGCCCTCCCCACCCGAAGTTCCCTCCTCCTTCCCTGTTTCTCTCTCCATGCCCCATTTCCTTCTGAATTGCCAGGCATTTTTCCAGTGCTGCCTCTTCAGCACCCCCATTGCACCCCCATAAGCAGAGGACCATCTTGAAAAGCCCAATTAGGCTTTTGGGGTTCTTGGTCTTGATGTCTGACCACTTCTTTTTTATTGATCGCCTGTCTTTGGGAGATGGAGGACACCGGAAGTTAGTGAACCAGAGATAAGACCATGAGTGGGAATGAGTATAACTTGGGTGAGGACACTAAGGAACTCCTGGGCCCTGGAGGGAGCAGCCCCTCCATGGGCATTTCCAGTCTGACTTTCAAATGACGCAATGTTGGCCTGGCCAGACAGCTGTGAAGACTTACAGTCCCCAGATGAACTTGGGTTACAGGAGAGAGAATTCTGGGCTTCCAGCCCTTGGGACAGAATGACAAGAAGCTTTTGCTACTTTTGCAGCCTCTTGATGCTGTAGGTTACTCTAGTATAATTCACACAGGATTTTTTGGCACCTATAATGGTGACATATTACCTGTTTGAGTACACACTTCCTCCTGAGATAGGTAGACACATTTTCCTCACCTCTTGACATCATACTCTTCATCCCTCAGCACACATCATTCTGCTCTCCCCCCCTTTAATATGATGTCCCATGTGCCATGAAAATGGAGTCACCTGTCCGTCCCCCAAGAGCTAAGCACAGGATGTATCTCTATATATGTTCAACTCTTACAGAAACCTTGTGGCTTCTACATGCTCCTGTGAAAAGCAGGGTGTCCCATGGCTCAGAGAGCTTCTACACTGGGTTGGAAGTTGCTCAGCTGGAGGTGAGGTGGCAAGCTGACCCTTAGAGCTGTCCCCTTTACCTTTTCTTCCTTTGAGGCCCCTTTTGTAGGAAGAGTTGAACCCCAGTTAGATACTGCATCCCCTTTCCTCGGGTATGATGGTTTGTAGATGCCCTAAAATAATGAGACAGAGATGGTCTGGCTGCCAGACTCCAGGAAGGTTTGTGGTTCAGCCGTGTGTGCAAGAACTAGGCAAGGTTTGAGAAACCTACTGTGTAGACCTAGACAGGACACCTCCCAACATCACATTTCATGGTCCTCACCAACTAAACATTGTCCTAATTATGACTAAAGTTGACAGTGTCTTTCCACTGTCCCCAGCAGATCCCAAAGTCACTTCCTGACCTTTCCTGTTAGCTCTTAGCACATTGGTACCCAGGTTGTCTGTGTCTTGGGATTTGCATTGGATTAAGAAGTTAATGAATAATAACACAATGGTGTTAAGCCAACCAAGTGACCATTGAAGTGATTTTCAGACCATTCTGGGAAGTCCTTAGAGTTCTCTATGTTATGTTAAGGTCATTCTTCAAGGCTAAGGGCTCTCTTGCTTTGTGATGGGATGACAGGAAGTCTCTCTCTCTCTCTCTCTCTCTCTCTCTCTCTCTCTCTCACACACACACACACACACACACACACACACACACACACACACACGCACACAAGCAGATGTGCATGGGTAAGAGAGAGAGTAAATTAATTGGATGAATGTTTATCTTATTCAACTACATTCTTACTGACTTGATTTATTTGGTGTGGAAAAAATACTTAATTGATTGACAGGGTATTTTTCCTAATTCATAGCCTTTCCATGCTAAGATAAATATTCTCCTTCATTCTCTATGTAGCTGTTTAACTCATTTCGAATGTTATTCAAAAAGATGCTTTTTAAAGGTTCTGTGAGGTTGGTGCTATAATTATGCTTTGATTTATTGCTAAAATTATCACATAATGATCTGAGAATGTGCGTATTGTACAATTCTCTGTTTTCTTCTTTGAACATTTCTTTGTGTCCTAGAGCTTGTATATGTTTGAGCCAAATTTCCCCTTGTGTCATAGATTTCTGGGGCTGGAAGGAACATTGACCTCCCCCCATCAGACTTTAATTCTAAAAACTACATCAAAGACAACATTTCACTGTGTTTCAGGGCATATAAAGTTATCAAAATCTTTTGTCAGTAACTCTGTCGCTTGTATAACTTTGTTTATCTTTATCGGGGTTAATTTTGTTTCCCTCTTGGTGCTTTGTGTGCTAATGACCATTTTAAACATCTAAACATAGGACTGAAGTTGTGCCGTATGAGCAAATGTTTGCTGACTTTTAAACCATTGCTCAAGTTGTGATCACCAATAGTTTTTGATTTAAGTAACCTCTTAGCATGTTTTTGTATTTTTTATTTTTAACTAGCTCTAGATTTTTCTATGTATGCAAAAAATGGACACATTGCCTATTTGGTTTCCTCCCTCCTGCCCGCCCTCCTTCATTTTCTCCGTCCCTGCTTTTCTTTTCAATGCTGATTTTTCTCTCCAGGAAATGAGTACTTCTTTATCTCAAGACAGAACTCAACTACCTGAGGCAAAAAGCCATCTCTACCACCATTCTTCATGTTTGTAAATAAAACTGAGATGCCTTTTCTGGACAACCCAGAACCCTTTGACCATGGGTCCAATGCTACTACCCCCAGCTTCAGCCTCCAGATCATTGTCTCACATTCTTCAGGAAAATCATTCCCAAACCTTCCAGGTACCCTCATATCTAACAGCCTAGAGCCCATTCTTTTCTGACCTCCTTCGTCCTGCTCCTGAGAACCCTCCTCACCATCTTCCCTCCTCACCACCGTCCCTCCTCACCCTCATCCCTCCTCACCATCATCCCTCCTCACCACCATCCCTCCTCACCATCATCCCTCCTCACCA